>JABASH010003187.1:0-17303 GCA_019776445.1 Tomocerus maximus | reverse complement strand
CAATTAACACTATGCATCCTAATGTGTGAGCGAGCAGGACTGGGTCTCTTGCACTTTTATGAATGTGCCATAAAGAAAGTACTATTAAAAGTGCTTTCTACTCAGACGTGTACCAAAGACTATTACAAAATTTACAAACAAGAAAATATTTATGGCAAATTAATATTCTTCTTTTTCGTCATCCTGTGATGAAGCTTTTACGAGAATTCCATATCCTACTATGATTGTGAGGGTAAATATTCTGTAAATATCTTACGAAACTTAGAAATGAATCAATTTCACTATCCCACATGTCAAAAAAAACGCTTAATAGTTAGAAAGTTACGATCACAAAAAACAGAATATCCGAATTTTGCATTTGTAAAGTGTAGAGTGTAGAGAAAAGATGTGGCCGAACAGAAACCAAGTTAGCGGAACTAGTGCTTTAAAATTATTACAAAGAAAGCGGCTCTCTTGGCGGGGCTATAAATGTCATTCAAGCAAGCAAGAAAACAACATCGGATCCGATGGGATGACTATATATGTACAAATGAACATTTCATACTCCCTTTTCCTAAATAAATGGGAGACTGGAAAAAATCCTCTGGCAATGGCTGTCACCCATGTCCACATTTGCTCATCCCCATCATCCTTCCTGAACATGCATATTGCCAAAAGAACAGAGATTATCGCTGTTGAACATGCAGACGTAAAATGAACATCTGTATCCTAATTTAACCAAGTCCAATAATACTGCAACAAATAAACCAATGTAACCTACTATGAAAAGACTAAAAAATCTGTAATTTTCCAAAGTAAATATAAAATGAATTTATTGAGACTGTGTATTCGTAATATGTTTCAAACGCGTCTTGCTAATAATTAGTCAGACTTACTGCCTAATGCTCTGGCAAAAAAAAGCGTGTGTATGATAGTCTATAGTATGTAACAGAAACACTTTGAAAGTATTTATTTCAACATCATGTAGAATGAAGGAACCCAAAAAGTTTGAGTAGATACGATCTGGTCACCGTAATGGAAAGCGTGAATTGACAAAAAACCCCTGAAAAATGGTTCGAGTCATAAGAAGTAACTGGAGTTGCACGAAGCGTACTGAAAAGTGTTAATCAGTAAAGAAGATATGCTAAGTGAAATAGATGTTAAATGTTTTCTTCAGTGAATCTCCTAATCTCGTCTCGCAATCAGTTCCACTAATAACGTCAAAAATGAAAGTGGATTGATGTTGTTAGTGCAGACATTAGGCAAGGAACATATAGCAAGAGAGACAGTGTAAAATAACAAGAGAAAATGTTAGTCTGTATGCACTTTAGGAAAAGCAGGAACCAATAGGAGGCTAAGTAGGTAAGTCATTTATGAGTTTTGTCTTAGCCATTTGCCATTCCGAAGTAGTAGTGGTGTCGAGTGTAGATGACACAAATAGTAGTGTAGGAAAGGAGCCTTTCTCTGAAAAGCAAAGGTTCGTTAGGTGAAGAAGGAAGAGAGATGAGCTGTAGTTTTACATAGTACATTAATGTAGGTATGCAACTACAATTTACTATTAGTTTTACTAGTATAAATGTAGTAGAAATGTTGAACACGTAAAAACGTGGTGCTAAAGTTCATTCTCTTATAATGTGACTGTGAGAGAGAACAGGATACTCAAATAACTGACAATGAGTAGAGAGACAGATGAAGAGAGAGTTTTTATAGAGAATCATCTTATTTCCATGTCTTCTCGCTACAGTTCACTTGTAGTCTCACAGAGAACCAAGAAAGGTACTTATTACATTACTCTCTATGTAAGAGACTATAGTTAGTCTCTAAGTATAGTGCAGTGTGAATGTGACTGTGTATTGAGACTGGAGAGCACTAAGCACATGAAGGAAAAGAATTTTTAAAAGAGCAATGCTAATGATGTTTATCTTTCGGTTCGGACCGGGTAATTGAGAACGCTACGCGCCAGAATGAGCTCTTGCCAGAAATACCAACCAACCAACTTGAAAGGATCCAACAGAGAGTGATCCACCTCCTTGTACAAAACATAACTTAACCCGTGCCGGGCCCGACCGAATACTTCCCTCCACTCCATGATGGCCATATCGTACTTATGTCTATGTCATGCTAAGCTATGCCATCACACGGGACATGCTACTCAACTACAGGACTACTACACTAACTAACTAGTCCAAAGTCTATATCCGTACTCTGTACTGTACTGTACTCAGTACTCAGAGAATATTATTTCTACTACTACCAACTAAATACTTACTTTCCTTCTCACTCCTTATTATGTAACGCTACATAACCATTGCCACAACGTCAATACGGAACATACTGAATACCGAACCGACAGATATAGCCACTCTTCTTTACTACCACTACTATTTATACTATCAACTTCTCTTTTTTTAACACTACTAAAAGCTTACAACACCATTACATTACGTACCTACATAAACTAGTATAGTATGTGCACGAGAGTTCAATGATAATCAAGTAAGAGTAGGTACACAAGTCGATGCATGTATGAAAATGTTGTGTATTGCACAATAGTAGAGTAACTAGTCTAACGTGGTCTAACTATCACTAGTAGTCATACTACTACTGTGTGATGTGAAGTAGTATATAGTTGATAGACGCTGAGCTAACTTCAGTTCAGTGAGCTAGTCTTCCTACGATGTGAACTGAACTGAACTCTCTTAACTACTATAAGGATGTCATCCCATCGCCAAGTCCCTCCCATTTTACAATGCTTTTTAGCAACTTCACTTATCTTCTATCACATTCTTAGTCACAAGAATAGCATTACATATTGCTAATAACCATTTTCCTGACTATTTCTCCGTCTCATGAAGCTTCGTTTACCTCATATTCTATCCACAAATAAGTGCATCCGCCCTATTTAAATACTATTTAACTCTTTAACCAATTTAAAATACTATCTTAACATTTTCCTCTAAATTACATCCAACTCCTTGCAAGTGATCCAAATACTTTACGCTAACTAACTATTGTGCACTTATATCCAAGAATAATATTCTATTTATACAAACAACATTAGGTAGGTAGCATTACAAATTTCAAACCTAAATACACTTGTTGGTATTCGTCTACATAGTACTTTACTCCCATCATTCTACAATATTGGCTACCCGATACAACTAACTTGAAACTACATGTTACTAATAGTAGTAAATAGTAGTATGTAAATAACTTAACACAACACTCATCACATATGGACAGAGAATACTGTATCGGCGAGTTAATTTGACTTGAGTCATCGCTCATCAAAGCTGGCTGTGATATGATACTATTCACATACACACATCCACTTTGAGAGGGACGCCAACAAGCACACTTCGCCATTTTACCTCTTCCATATTACATGATATTAATAATTTATCCCATAATTACAGGTATAAAGACATACTATTTCAATTACAAACACTTACAAAACATCGGCCACATTGAATTTCGTATTCAAAACATGCACTTACACACTTTGTAATACATTATGGTAATACTAGGTTTAATTTTCTCAATCACTAAATATCAACATTAATTAATACTTCTGTTTTCCAACCTTTTCTGTAATCTTTTTAAAAGGATGCCTGAAAATCATGAACGAAATGAATTAAGTAGTGCTCTTTTCTGTGTATAAATGCACAAAAATCAAGTCATGCTTCGGTACAGGGAGAAGTAAGAAATGAAAGTATACATACTGACTTACAACTGTTACAGCGCAATAATAATGTCGCGTATTACGTATTGATTCAAACAATTAGAATCTGTAAGCAGATAATAATATGATTACACACGCTTTCAAGCTTATTTTGATGTCACATTACATTGATTATCTCTCGTAGAGACTCTAACTAACAATTTCCGCCTCTATTAGCTAGTACATCCCTGAAATACGAAAGCAACATGGCTGCCAATAGTTTGCTACATTTCGTAAAATTCCATCTAATGACCAATGAATGGAACTCAAACAATATAATTTAGAGATGCTAGAGGAATGATTATTACTTCCGGCAAATATTGAAATATTTACTTTGTGTTTAACTCTGATTAACTTCATTTGATGTTCAATAACGCAGAATTGAACCTTTCTCTTTTACTTTCCCCTTTGACAGACACATTATGGCTACAAATTACCAATCATATAATATCATGAAAGGAGCCCCATTGTAAGTACCTTTAGTTACATCTTCTTTACCAACATTCGTGCTTTCTATTCTTCGTACAACTGCTAATATTGTATTATGTCCTACTTCCTGCTCTGGGATCGGAACATGCATATCAATTCTATTTACTGTCCTTAAAATTTCTATTATATAAGTATCAAATGGGGTATCTACCTATACTTCTTACATGCATTCGTCCCACTCATCCTTTCCATTAATTTCAAATTAGTTTATGGACCGTTTGAATGTGACGTAAGGTAAATTCCTCTAATAATACGTTTCACTTAAACAGAACAAATGAAACAGCCACTAACCACCATTCTATGCCGATATTTTAGATATGAGATGATATAATTTAATTTCCGGGAGGAACGAGAAGGGAGAAATGAGTCAAAGACTACCTATTTGTCTTGTAGTAAACAAAATTGCCCACATCTTCGGTGGAGGTTGCCAACAACCGATAGTAAAAGAGAATAGCAACAAACCAAGAATGATGCATCGCTTTGTCAGCACAAGAAAATCCAATAACCGAAGTTCAGGATGTAGTAAAGTGCTCAACTCGCCATAGGCTAACCACCTGCATAGTACAATTTCTGAGTCTCTGGTTCATTAAAGTAATGATCGAAAGGGGACCGTAACTATTTTTACTAATAACGGATAAATACAATGGACAGCACAACACATCACACAATACTAACTATCGATTGTATAATGACTTCGAAACTACTAAATTAGTACAGCCCATAAGAACAATGAAACCTTTTGTATTACTAAATAAATTGCAAAGTTTGTATTTTCAGTACTAAATTGCATCAATGGATATAAATCCATATGTACCTGCATACTTGTATGAAATAATTCCTACAAACAAAAAACTACACCAAGATGTCCAGCACAGCAGCATTCGAGATAATTAACTACAATCATCTATCTATCTTCACAGGTAGGTATTATACTTTCTTGTGGTGCGCTTCTAAAAATATATTCATGTTATGTAATTCTAGGATAAAATATACAATTACATTACGGGCACATATATCACTAAATGGTAAATGATATTTTTGCAGTAGACACTGTAACAGTATATAAGCATATAGAAAACAGTGACAGTACTACAATGGTGGTAGTAGTGAATGGTGTTGTCGGAGTACATCTGTGCACAGATAAAACTCGAGATATATAGGGATTTATGCATAAAACCCTATTCTATTGCCATATTACTACTTTTGTAGTAGTACTCATTCCGTATTATACACGTATACATACATACATTACAATGTACAAAAAGGGTATAAATAAATATATTTATTTTCTCCTCTCTACTACTCACTTACTATGTACTTGTACTGACTTTACTACGCCGAGTACTACAGCAGACCTCGCGAATGCATCTTATACTTTCTTGCTTGGCATTTATTTATTGATTCCTTTCTGGCTCCTCGCCTTTTTATCGTCGTCAACTCAGACGTCTGCTAAAGCTCCTCCTATGTGTATGTTTCGCATTCCCTCAATTGAACTGAAACTGGAGATTGTGAGTGAATTCAACTGCTCTATATAACCCTCCTATGTATGTGCATCAGCTCAGTCCTATAATCATAGGAAAGAATGCATGTGTGATGGCTACAGAAAAACAGTCCATTGTATATACTCCTGCGCTAGTAGTCTTGGTCCATCTCCATCTCATCTTCCGACTTACTACTTTTCATTACATCACTAACCTCACATCACACACTACAGAACACTCACTCGCGTCGGTCGTCTCTACCCCGGTAGCAGGAGCACTGTCCGCGACCCACACACACCCAATCCAAGCCAAACCCAAATGGCACCAAACAGCTTACCAAGGCTAAAGCTCGCTTATCCATTTTTATTTTACTATCAGCCAAGCCACCATGAGCACATCTTCTCTCTTCCACTAGGCTAAATGACTGGGCTGGACTTACATTACACTTACCACTTGATACACACCGCTCACTACACACATAATCAAACATTACTTTTATACATTCAAATAAGACACATTGCTACATCACTAATCCATGTGTACTTCTACTATACTTACGTTTCACAATTTACAAATTGTAATTAAAATTAACAATTTAAACTCTAATTAGACTACCCATTTGTAATACTACGCGCGTGTCGCATTACTTCTTAATTAAGGTGATTTTGGGTTTCCACCTTGTTGACATCAGAGTAGCCGTTGTTGTCTTGTCGAAATTAAGGGGGAATCGGAACTCGTCAAATATGGCTGTGATATGAAATAAAAAAACGACACACCACAGTCAATTTGACGTGACACGCTCCACCCATTCTTCATCAGACAATCATTACAGCAACACCTAGTCTAACTTCAGTTGAATCGTCCTTCAGTCTGTATTTTGCATGTCTTGATAATTATATTAGAAGTCCCGACTTAGCTTAAAGCTCATCAAAGGTGGCTGTGATATGCAGAGTTCGAAACATTTCCCAGCCAATTTGACGACCTTAAGGAAAGTTCTTCTCCTTCATTAATCTAGTCTACATTCTCTGGAATCGCTATGACTAGGTGTACAATTTTTCAATCTCAAAAATGGTAAAACTACTAAATTGACAGTTTATTAACGGAAGAGTATTTATGTTACATGTAATTACCTACGTAGAGTATTCTAATGATATCGTTCATTTTGCTACAAGATTAAGCAATTAAAATTTAATCTATTTTTAATAAAGCTCTTCTGTTGATGCCGACATGCCGAACGGTGAAAGAAGTGTTGATGGCATGTCAGATACTTAAACTCCTTTAGTCGGGATTGAAATTTCATCCAACAAGTCTGCAATTAAATGATAGGTTGTTACTCTCACGGATGTATTCTACGTCTGAATTCTATTGGAAGTCAAGTTAGGCGTAAAGCGTGAAAGACAAGGTAGTGAGATGGTCAAGCCATTCAGCATCTCACTACCCATGTCTTTCAGCTTTCTACCATCATTCATGTGAAGAAACTTTGAAGTCTTCGGAAAGAATGCTTGCTTTTTCATATTCTGTTGTCTTTCTGTCGTCTTTTATATTCTGAAACTGAAATTCTTGTCTAGATGCACCAATAACCCAAACATATTCCTATAATATTACTTGAAAGTACAATAAAAAGGCCTACTAAATAATTGTACCAAGATACCTTAAATCTCGACCTTAATCGATTCTTAATTTAATATATTACTTCGCCTCGTTGACGCAATCACCCAAAATATGATTTCGCTAACATTGTTTTATTGGTGCGTTTTTAACTCAGCACAACTTCCCCCATCAATCAAATCCTTAGCTTAGCACAGTAATTCATAAGTGAGTAGTCATTCTGAAGATCTCTAGACAACCGGAAGTCAATTGCAATCAGTGCAGATGTTGCCATGAAGAATTAAGAGGGGCATTTTTGGAAGAACTTATGAATCCATCCGGTTTTGTCGTTTCCGGTGGTGGTGGCTGATGCCTTTATGCATGTAATGGCCGTAGGGCAACATGAGTGTACATCGCACATGGAGCAGAATGTACATATGTATTATAAAATGACCTGGTATATGTTAAGAAATCAAATAGCATCACCATATTTGTAAAAGCTGTCGTCTATAATGTCAAAATCCAATTGTCACTTTTGAATAGAAATGACTGGCTCGTGCCATTCCTCCTAAGCTATCCCTACGTATACCCAACAATCCTAACGTTTGCATTTTGCATTGCAAAGCTCATTCTTTGGCTTCTTTCCAAATACTACACATTCAAATCCAACTTCCCTTCTGTGCTCGTCGTACACTCGCAGTGGTATCTAAACATTTTTATCTATGTGCTGTTGCTACGAACATTGCATTTTGGTATTGTACCGGGGTAGACTTGACTTGACATTACATAGGATAATAAGGTAATAGAACAGCTCATACAATGGGATCCTTGTATAATTTTATTTTGTATTATAGGTGGGCCTACAATACAATTTGTCATCTAGCACTAACACATAGCGAAGCAAGTTAAACATCACACTGCACAAATACCATAAGTATCTACTTTCACGAGAGAGCGGAAGTAAGAAATACTTCCCGTGCCGTGTCATCCCATAACTTTCATATATCAAGACACTACTATATAGAATGTACTTATTATAACTTAGGAGAGATAGAGAGGAATGGAAGGACAAATGAACTGAAAAAGCAATAAATGCATAAATGATCTATTATTATTCTCCATACCCATCAATATCTCAAATGCCATTATTTCCTTCCTTTGAATTGTCCCATCTCATCAACTATTTTATTGAAGCATCTGTCTAGCCACTAAAGTTTTTGGCTTCCTTTTTCAGCTTAAATTACCTATTATTTACCTAGCACTACGTCTACGTGCATAACATGCTGAATGTCAAAGATTATATGCAAGCCTGCAATCAACTGCTAATGCAACTTCAACTATCCCTCCGTAAAACGCAAATACCTGTCTAGTCTCACAATTCATATTTACCTATCCCTGCTTACAAAATATTTCATCTAAGTAGATAAGCATATAAGGCAGATAAGACCAGACAATAATCTTTAACAGAAGTTGACCAGTTGTAAATGAAACCAACAGAAATACCAGTGCCCATTACATAGGTACTTGTCTACATACCAACTATAGAGATAATAATTTGGTTAGGGAAGTTATATGTTTAAAATAGCCATGCATACGCTTAGGTATTCGAAATAGTTGTAGTAGGTAGACATTTTAACGACTAGGACGTTACGACAAATTCATGAACATATGTATTTATTTATTGTGCTACATGAGTTATGATGCGAGGGTACTTGCTGAGAACTGTACTGACGGAGTATTAGCGCCCACTGTCTATACACAAAGTACAATATCTTCTTCTTCCTTCTCAGCGTTACATTTACATCGTATCGTATTGCCACAACACTGACACTGTGTAGGCCCGTCTTGTTCATAAGCCACTATTCCACCAAACAACTCACGTAGTTGACTAAATCCCACGACTCCCATTTCTATTGTGTACTCTAATATATCATATGCTTTACACACTCCAGCCAGGATGCTGCGTCTGTGATGCAACATTATGTAAATATGTTTCTCATTCAGCAACAGCACGTTCTAGTCAAGATATCTGATCCAATTCAAACCCCAAATGGTAACTTCACGGCAAGGATTCACATCATTGCACTGTACTGATGATACAGTGAGTGAATGAGTGAGTGAAGTGGGTAGTCTGAGTAGCTGAATAGTTTGTAACCGATACCATCGTAGGTACTATTGTCACTATATAGCTCTAAATGAGAAGAAAAAGACATTCAAAATGTCGATAGCATCAGCACTATATCAACCTACTTATACTATACTTATTATACTCGCTTCGGCTAAAAGTCTAACCTAATACTTCTTGTATTCGTCATATTATTATATAGATGCTGTAATACCTCAATACGTCTTAGTGCGTAACGATTTAACAGTACAGGCAGATCGGATGAATTTTTGAATGAAAGATAAATACTATTGGAAGTATTAGAACTTTATGTAACTGTAAGCTGCATTTAATTAGTGCTAAGACGTATCAAATTATTATGAATTGCAAATTGCTGGTTCAAATCCTATTGCAATATCTGATGAAATGACCACACGACCACACTTTATGCTAAAATTATTTTAAAATTGCAACTTTTTGTAGTAACCTGTTAGGATAAAGTAAAAATAAAAACAAATGTCACTCACACTGACGATTTCTGTTCGATAGTCATCACTTGATTCTGTGAATTCTAGGATCACTGGGCAGATGTGTTCTTCCACTTGACTTGGAGCAACTATTCCTTTTTCCAGCAGCATCAACAAACAAGCCTGACTTGTCTTTCGTACCTAAAAAATAATAAGTTAAGTTAGCATTACCAATTGCCAATGACTAACTGGAATAAACCATACCACATACATCTGCCCCGATATTATAAGTCATATGCATGTATGATATAGTGCTATAGGTTATGTAAAACGTAACCTCTTGTATTGATACTATGTACATTACTCGACATGGGACTAAACTAATCGTAAAAAGTCATGTTTTAGCATTATTATGACACATTGGCTTACTACAGTAGTAAGGTGCAAATCTATAGTTTACTACGCACACTTTTTTCCAAATTCTTGGAGCAAAATTACTGACTTCGCAAACTGTTAAGTTCATTCTTAAGTAGAAACACTAAAGCTGATGACATTATTGGTGACATTAAACGGTTGGGGTTTTTAAGGGTATCAAACACCTAAACGGCAAATATGACTGTACCCGATAATGTGAATTAAATTAAAAATAGTTATATAACATTTCATTTTCATCAACATGAACATCTCATTTTTCAGAGGTAAGTAGTGGAGTAGGAGTACAATTCAAAACATTAGAACTCAAGAGTGGTAGGCTACAAATATGAAAACTACTTCAAGTATATAATAATTAGTTTTTACTAAGTTGTGAGTGTGAGTTGATGTTTCTTGCCAATTGATGCATGTGCTATAAAGAATGTTCCATGTGTTCCTGCTGACACCCAAACAATAATGTACATAAACTTATAAAATTATCAGTATCTCATACTTTTTTTAAACAAAAATAGTAAAAATAAACATGAATGCAATATGCAATACAATTGAAACGATGCTTTTAACATTGTATAAATGTTTACTGACTAACTATGTTTACAGTGCACTACTATGTACTACCGTACTGTCACAACGTCAGGCTATTCACCAATCCAGCAGTTGTACAACAAAGATTACATTACAGAACTAGAGCTAGGCTACACTATGTGTAATATTATGAGCTAATCCACCACTGACTGTCAGTTTGCTTTCTCCTGCATTTTTCTCGGAAACTCAGCTCAATCAACTTTAGTCATGCAATCATGCATATTGTATTACAACAATTCTTCACATGCTGCACTAGAAACCGAACCTGTTTAGCTATTCCACAATTCACTATTTTGAGAATTGAAAGGAATATTTCTGACTTTCCTAATACAGTATAAAAGAATGGCGGCTTCTTATTGTTAGATTCAGCTGGTAACTCATGCTTTAAGAATGATGAGTCATATTCATGAGTTCCTGTTAGAGTGACTAGCACGAACCTAATTCTAACTTGATTGTGGGTTGACTACAACAACTGCCTCACTTGCTCCTACCATTCCCTCTGAATACCAGGCAGCCACTCACTTCGTCAGGTTATATCGATCCGCGGCTACACGACTTGATGAATGAATGCAATGAAACTATACACAACTGAACTGACTGGAGACTAGAGTACTAGAGATTTATTAAAACACACTAACTTCCAATTAATTCTCCAGCTTAATTTGAATTACATAGCCACAAATTGTACATGATGACTTTCACCGCAATTAATAGGGTGTATAAGTACCTACTTGTATACCTACTTCTATATCAACCACTTACGAATCCATTGTGATATTTTCTTTTAAACTTTCACTCTCACATATGGTAATTTCATTGACTGTCATCGAATCCTGAACGGAATGGAAGGAGAAAGCCATTGGTCGAGAACAAACTACAAGCACTCCGTACTCCGTAGTAGTAAATACGTCGGGAAACAATATGATGGAATCAGAAATGAGAACTGCCCACATTCTAATCGCAACTCTTTTTACATGCATTGTTTGTTCGTGCCTTACCCAACAACTTACCACACAACCCACCCATTCATTTATAATGCATTTCAAACACAAACTAAGTGTATAGCCATACCATTATGCGTATGTCAATCATGTAATAAATATGAAAAGATAGGTAATTACCAATTTACAATTCTTTCTAACAATTCCAGCCCCATTGAGTATACAGTAAACGCCTATACACACTGCAATGCAGGTGAGTAAACAGAAATAAATGAAATCATACTGTTTTCCAATGAACCATATAACTATAAGACGGTATACACGCTATAGTTGTATGAAATCATACAATTTTCCAATGAACCGTATATAACTACCATGAAATCATACAGTTTTCCAATGAAATATATAGTTAGTCACTATTCGGAGAATGAAACAAAACGAAATAGTATCATAGCCAACTCAAAAGTCCCTTATTAATCCACTATAGTATGAGCAATACCTACGCATCAACTTTTACTTTCTTAACTCCTGCCGACCATGTTTGATTATTGCAAAAACAACTTTCACCAAAGAAAATCTTCGAAAAAATTGAATTAAATGCGAATTATATATAGACTCACATTACCTGTGTGAATTTATCGTTAAGAGATTGTACAATGTGGGGAAGAACATGCTGAGGCACAACAAAATCCAGTCGAGGACCCGCTTCATGGCAGAATAGGGCAATCTGTGGTAGCTGATGCATTATTTCGTTTCTGACGGACTGTTCTGTAACAAAAAAAGTAATGCTGATTAAACACTTGTCTCACTCTCCTTCCAATTAACGATAGAAATGCTTTTGACAATACACAATATCAAGCTATATTTTCATTTCTTTGCTCAATAGAGAAAACATCCGTTTTGTAACACCCTAAACCTAGGGTAAATTACTTTCTCCTAACTTTTTCTCCCCTTGTCCAATAAAATCGATTCAAAAGAAGATGTAGTGAGCTAGAAAAGCTGAAACAACTCCAGAAACATACTGCAATTGACAACAGTGGCACTTTTGACTAACGAAACCAATTTTGATAACATGGAAAACATCTCTTGCAAAACTCTAAATTTTCTACACATTTTTAATCATCCTTTGATGTTAACTCCTAATTCACCAGCTGTAAATAAGTATCTACATGATAAATTAAGTAAATTAGGGTCCAGATGTTTGGTTAAAATGAAAAGCAGGTAACCTTCAGGCACATACCGTGATGCCGTGCTAATTTCACCAATCAAAAACTGAAACAAACACTAGTCATTACCGGCACCTGCCTTACAAAGTCGAAATTTTATTCTTTCATTTTACCTCCAATTCTCCCATCTCACCAACCAAAACTAAATAGTCCAGCCTGTTACCAATAAAAAAGGTATCATAGTATAATCCTCTTTAATTTGAAAGATCATGTTCGTGTACCGTTGTGTCCTGTACTTAATGGCATAGTCTCCTCTCAGTCATCTCTGTTAACTCCTCACAATCATAAAAACAGAAACCCGTACAAGAGCCTAAATGTAGTAAGGAGATATTAACGAGCAGTCGAAAAAGTATTTATCGCCAATAAAAAGTAAATTCGACTTCACTATCCAATCATGAGGCACCTCTTGCGAGAAAAATCCCACTGTTTAATTGAGATAGTGGGAAAAATATTGTGTAATGATTAGGACACTAGGTACTTATTTCTACTACTATAGGCATTGTTCAAGAAAGGAGAAGTACCAAACAAGAGGAACTTATTCGTTCATTGCAAAAATAACTACCTAAGCATAGGAAATACAAACTACATCGACAGTAAGTCGAAAAGAATGATAAGTATAGCCGAAAGTTTGAGAAAAGCGAATGAGAAATAAGTATTGTCTCCAAGATTGTATATAGGCATATAATGTTTTTTTCTGTAGTAACTGGACTCGTTTCTCAGCATCTCTATGAGTGGGGATCAGCGGAATGGGAGATAAACGAAATGCCATAGTTGTCGGATCATGGAGAAAGCTTTTCTTTCTTTCCTTCACTTGACTTGAGTGATGCACCTGATCTGATACGAATCCAAGTCAAGTTGAGTAGAGTTCTTTTCGTTGGCTGCTGCTATGATGATGGTAGTAAACTCGTAGTAAAAGTAGTAAAGTATTGACTAAAGTAGAATGGAGGGACGGAGGAGCTGAGCCGAAGAGGAGACCAAGTCAGTCGGAACGGAAGCCTAGGGCCACGCCATGCTAACTTGAGCTACGCGCAGTTCACTTTTCCCACAACAGCATAGCGTAAGCGTAACAAGCATAACGAACAAAACGATATCTTTAACAGGGATGAGCTTCTTCTCTATCTAGCCTTCCACACACTAAAAACCTACAGATTCAAAATATTTTAGGTAACTAGTAACTGGTAGCTGCCTTCAGAGAAGAAAAAACAGATACTCGGAAACCCGACTTAGTATTTCCCTACATGTTACATTACACAAACCCTCACATCAATTACATTTTCTAGCTCCATGTTAGTAGACTCTAACTCAATCAAATTACGTAAGTGTAGCTCCTTATTTTTTTTAAATATCTTTCTTATTTCAAATTTTCTCAACTACCTTATATATTACATTCAGCCTGTAACATTATGTCTTTAATATACATTTGGAGTGTGCCTACAAAATAATACATATAGGGACACTCCAGTACTTCAATCTATATTTTCATTATCATGAATTTACAACGATAACATATGAAGATTTGGATCTTAGCTCTTAACCAAAAAAGGTTAAGTCAACGTACACGGACATGATGAGTAAGGATAAGGCCAAGGCAAACTTGAATTCAAGTCTCTGTGAAACATCTAGTACCTAGATAGTACACAGCCAGCGCTGAAACATTTCTCATGAATTCCCGACATCCCGACGGACTGTCTCCTTATAAATATAAAATATATCTACTCCTTGTTCTCCCAGTGAGTGAGTGAGAGTGCATATGGAGGAATATCGTAAAGTCCATCCACATATAAGACTAAAGAAAGAAGGACCCATGTAAGCACACAAGTACATCTATATATACACAGACAGAGGATCGAATCGCAGTGAAGCGACTGCGGAATGGATGCATTGGGGGAATCTATTCCTTCTTCCTTCCTGTCCTGCCCTATTCATCGTTTGTACTCTTCTTGTTCACTTTTGGCTTCTCTGTCTACTACGTTTTCCAACAACCACAACCAAGCAAAGCAAAAGCAACCGAGAGAAGAACGAAGGTTCTGTCGTCGGGAGACTGAGTCAGTGAGCTCCTCTCTCTCTCTCTACTATAAAATTCATGCACTTACTCAACTCTACTTACTCAACTCCAACTTGAACTCTCCATGAGCAAGACAACCATGTACACTAATACAAACTACATGTACAGAGATACATAGAAGTAGTAGTATGCAGTGTATGTTGCAGGAGCAAGCAGCATTTGGTTTCTGTAATGTTTAGTTGACTCAAGGCAAAATGCAAGCAATGCAAAGGCAAACTGGATTGGATCCATCCGTTCCACCGTCATGTCAGTAGAAATAGAAAGAGGAGAGAAGGGATCATCATCATATATACCCATAGAAAATAGAAATCCTTGTTAAAGGGCTAGAATGGACGTAACGAAATGAAATTGGAAGTCACAGGATCCCACACAAAAACATGGCAAAGGATTGTCGGGAGTAGAAAAGTGAGACGGAAAATATGGGCACAAAAAGGTTCCATTCCCTACACTTTTACACACGTTTCGCGCTATTTGCCCATATTTGCGGCCATGCCAGTTTCAGAATTTATAACATTGAGAAGTACGGTAGTCTCTAGCCTCTATATAATAGTAGATATTCCTGTAACTCTATGTATATACCAGAAAACCCAAAGAGACTCAACAGAAACTGAACTGAATGACTAGGGTAGATTTTCGAGTTGTGGTGCGCAACTGCAGCGCAGCGCCGCATATCCGAATCCGGATCGATACTTGCAATGCCTCGACCCTGTGATCCAAGCCAAGCCACCCTAAATTCGTCTAAATTCACAACCAAACCAGGTTCACTACACTGACTACACTCAACTCAACTGACTGAACTGACTCTTTTGGCTACCATCATGACGGTGACGAGGAAATCGAGAGAGACGAACCTTCCCCACTAGACCTTCAACCACTCTTCTCAATGGTATCGTAGCGGAATGGAATGGACTCCGAGAGTGGATTCTATTCTATATCCACTCTCTACTACTACTACTACTTATGTATCTATCTATATGTACACAGTAGTAAGCATTGTAGTTATTTGTAATCTATACACACAAACTACTAGTAAACGTACTACGACTATTTATATATCTCTTTGCTTTTCACAATCATTCTGTCTCTAGTAGGCCATTCTTTTCTTTCTCCTCCCTAATTATAACTTACACCACTATAATAGTAAGTAATTTATAATATTAGTCCTATCCTACCATTGCATATTGTATTATTGATAACATTGATAACCATTAGTATGCACCACATCAAGTACCTACACAGTGTAGGTACAAGTAGTTGCAGTTGTATAGGAAAGGAACTCCAATCTCTAACAAAAATGAGACTGTTTTTACAGTCTTATTCAGTTCGGATGCACTGCAACTAAATACCTAAAGGGAACTACCTACATGTATACACAACACAACAGAACTCAGAACCACACTAAAAACTTAGCTACTTATGCCTACTATACCAGGACTGTCTGCCTTCAACTAGGAGCTGGAGCCGGCTTCAGTTTCACTTACGTTCTCTTCTTTATAAATTATCTTTCTCTTCCTCATAAATATCCTTCTTATGTGTATACTATTTGTGCAAAGTAAGTAAATACGTCTCATGCTCTTACGTCTCATCGGGGCATCCAATAAGCTATATAGTTAAACAATATTTAAATAGTACAGTACATACTGTTGCTTTTTGCTACATTTTATCTCTTTCTACACTTAAAGTTTAACTAAGACTATCGAAACAAGTCAAATTATAAGAAGGCCAAGCAAGACCATGTCAATTCACAATTTTCTTCAAATTCTCCAGAATTGAATAACTGATAAAGAGAAAATACAATGTATTGTCCAGCAACACTATCAAGTGCAAATAGATTGATTAAAAAACAAATCCACCTTTTCAAAGCATTTCTTAATCCCTTCAGTCTTCTAGTCAAAGCTTCATCCATCAAATCGGTTCCATTAAATCCAGGATAATCCAATTATCCGGCCAAACGCAATTAAATATTTAGTGCCAGCATGGTAGCTAGTGGAATATTATGTGAATATCTTGTATTCTTACAACTCAACTCAGTCAAAATTTATACTCACTAGACTAGCTCCCGTGTATATTAAAGCTGCACAGAAAGAATGAATTGAAATCGGAATGTACAATTAGAATGTAACTTGTCTTGAGATAGTTCTGTAGTCGTAACATTTTCAGACTGTAGAAAGATGGTTGTAGAAAATGGAAAAGTATACAATAATTATAATACTCGTAAATAGAAAA
>JABASH010003186.1:0-17305 GCA_019776445.1 Tomocerus maximus | reverse complement strand
GGAAATTAATCCACCCCTCCCACGGATGACATCCCCGTACTTACCACCGAGCCGAAATGTCACCCAGCAAGCAATCCCTAAAAAGTGCCTTGAATATGGCAGGGATCGAACCCAAGAGGCCGACAGAAGTGGTCTAGCACACCGAACGCGCTACTAACCAAGCTACTGCTGCTTGAAATTACATTTACACGTGTTGAAAAGAGACAATAAATTATAACGTATAATATTTGTTCTTTAGCTATATCAATTCTAATGTACCTATTTACTAGGTACTACTACTACACATTACTCCTTTGCTTGTCAATTTCTATTTGTCAAAGTTTTATATCAAAGCATATCTTTCAAATATTCTCCAGAATAGAATATTTCTTGTGAACTATTAAATAGATCTTGACTGTCAGTAAAAGCTTTCCTCATTTATTACACAATTCAGAATATCGACTGATTACAGATCGCACGGATGGAAATATCCTGTAGAGCTTTTACGAAATGGATTTAATATTAAGTAACCAAATATAGTATCTTGTACTAATGCATTCAATATCTGCAAAGCAGACACTTAAAACTTTCCTATATACTTCACCATGCTTCACATACTTGCAACTGTCGCAGAAAAGCACTCTGTTGTGCTCATTGCATCATACGATCCTATGGACAGACAGATTATATAGTAGTGTACAGCATTCGGTAAAATCAATAGTCATTTGAAGGAAAACGCAAGTGGCCTAAATCACTATTGATTTTATCGACTGTCTGTCGACCGCTGACTGCAGATTACATATTAAGTTCTTGACATCATCAGCTTTCAATTGAAATGCAGAACAGATACCTACAAAACTACTCGCTCGTTTATCCCCATTGTCGCATATATACTTGAGTTGACCAAAACTGCAGAGAATGGCAATATGGTTCATTCTTGTAGTACACTAACAATTTACAGAACATACTGTAAAACGTACAAATGTACTCTAGTATAGTACTTCAAAGCGAGAAACTACCATCGTAAGTGGAGATACTGTGTAGTGTGTTTTACAGTTCCCTATTACAGATATAAGTATAACAGTATACCAAGAAGATGTAATAATAATATACGTATTGAATACTAAGTCACAGAAAGAATCTTCAAACGAATCTTTTGTCAAAGTCAGTTCAAATTCCTTTAGCATACATATTTAATAGGACCTATAGACACCGGGCAAACATATATTATTACAAAATGTCATTACAATTCCGAGGGGATCAATTATATCAGAGTGAATTCAATTGAGCTAAATGGTACTTTAAAGGAGAGCTTTTGCATCAATTAAGTACAATATACTACTTTGTAGTTGTAGTTGTATGTACAATATAATTTTACTCACGTTTTTATCCATACCAATTGTAAGTTAATGATTGAAATGGTTGTTAATTGATTTCTAATTCACAAGTTTCACTAAGCAAATGGGACAAAATTCATTATGAGAAGGTGCCATGTTCGTAAAGTTAAAATACGAAAATGAAATGACTGCGTGCTTACTATTCTATAGTAGAAAGTAGAATGGATGGATGAAGCAGATCTAATTATATTCCTGTATTAAGTACAGGCGTAGGTGTAGTAGTACAAGTTTAAGTTAAAAGTTTGTAGTACATCCAGACATGTTAGAATATGTTCGATAGGTTCCGAGTGAGCTAATTATAGTAAGTAGCATGAGGCAGTGATTACAGTACGTGTATAAATGAACAATTCGAAAGAATAGTTTATCTCTGTAGGTAAACGTAATGTATACACCAAGAACCATTATTTATGAAGAAAATAATTAGCACTACTTTCTGTATCACTTTACTACATCGGACGGAGTCACAGGTTATTGTAAGGAGTTTCCATAAGGTCAATTACCATCCAACTCCTAGCATTAATACATAGTAAAGTATACATGGAAAATATGCTCATTATTTTCTTTCCTTTTATTGTACTCCAGTCAGTCTGCAGTCTGAGTCTTACCTTTGGTACAAAATATGACTATATAACGAATGAATACGAAGGAGATTTGTGAGTTCATGACGTCTTGTTAGAATCACAGCGTATATTCCTACATTGGTAATTGCTTTAGCCCCAAATAATTTTTTAACCAACATGTACTAAGCAAACTATTTATAGATGAGTACTAATGTGAGTAAAACTTCTGTTATACGTCATAGTGGCTTTATGTTTGACTTTGCCATGCAATGACATTTGTATTACCAATATTTTAGTCAAAAGTCAAAATCATCACTGAATAACTCACATCCTTTCTAATTGTAAAATAGGACTTTGTGAAGTTATTGACTTAGAAGACAATAAATGTAGAAACATCGCATAACCACTCTATCATTATTTACATCTTTAGGTGCGTTTTGAGTGTTTCATATGTATTATTGCTGCCATTACTAGATTACCACATTTAATTTTATCAATTTTTGAGGATTGTATATGTATACATACATAATAATAAATATATCGTGGAAAGGTAATAAATATATCCCACTTGGTAATTTTCATCGTTAGCACACATGGATTTTAAGTATATAAATATATTATGTCACTGTCGATGTAAAAGACAGAAAGATTAATGCATCATTATCGTTCTAAGCCATGTCATTAGTAGTCTGACTGAACAGATATGTAGCTAAATGTACATTGTAGTGCACTACATTAACATTGATAGGGATAACCCCATAATAAATTTTAAACAATCCATCAAGACTTTAAATTACGGTACAATAACACAGTCACAGTCGTAAAAAGAAAAAAACCTATTCTCCACATAGCGTAATTGTAATTATATTTGTGAGAATGTGTGGCAATGGTAGGTAGATAAGTATGTTAGGATTGAAAACAAGTAGAAGCACTACATCGTGATAGTTTTCTTACATTGTACAGTTATGTGTATTTGGCAATTTGATAGCTATAATATGGCCATTAACCACAACAAAAAAGAAGTTTATGAGCACATACAAGATAAATATTTCTAAAGCTCCAATTGCTGTGATGAGTTAATTCAAGTACAAATAAATATTGGCTACTACACTATGCAGTAGACACAATTGTATAGTACACTACTACATTCTACTACATCCACAGAAAATGCTGACGGAGAAGAGCAGAAATATAATGGAATAAAAATACTTTGTTATTTTGTTAGCCTGACCTGTATATAAAGGAAAGATTAAAAAGTAAGCCTACCCGACCATATGACAATTACTAGTAACTATCAATGGACGTATATGGAAATAAGGAACTAAAAAGACTATATCGTTTTACATATCTACGTTATGTATGCATCTGAACACACGAATGCAAAATTATTACACACACGCACACAGGGAATAGTGATACAATAAATATATAATTTTGTCTTATACTGAAGGAATACTATATAATGAATCCCAGTTTAAAGGGCAATGTTGAACATTTTATGCGTAGTCGTATTTACGTTTGGATTTCACACACCCCTGCGAAAGATTCGTTATTAGTGCATCATTATTTAGGATTAGCAAGTCAGAGTCAGATAACAATTTTCAATGCAAAAGGAGTAAGTAAATACTTCACAGGCTTAAATCACAATTCAAAGTTCGTTGTTAAAAAGATTCCGAAATATCTTAGGGAAGCAAACTTTTTGAAATCACTAGTCAAATGAAACACCGTTAATCTAACGATAAGTATGATACGTAGAAACTTTCAGAATTTGAGACCTAAAATTATATTTCTTCGTCTTATATTTCTTACATTTCTTCTGGCTATATTTAGGTACCTGCGTCCTTAAATTTCAACATCTATACAATTCCCGAATCTAGATCCAGACTCGTCAATACATAACTTTGCGCGACTGAAATCCACTGCATACTTTCATATACTAAAAGTTTATCCATGGGATTAATATATGCCATCCGGCCTATTTTGCATGAACTTCCTGCATACAAAGTTCCTTGGATTTACTTTTTACAATACAATACTTGCAATGTACTTATTCGTAATATTACTGTAGTGACTACTTTATTTGATCCATATTGGATGAATGTGTGAATTAATTCTGTACTCATAAGTTTACATACTCAAGCGCACTGTAGAAACTTGGCCAAAGAATACATCTGCATAAAAATGATATACCATATTTTCATTCAAAATAAAGAATTGTCACTATCCCAGGAGTGATACATATAACAAAGAATTTAAGCTTCCACTCTATCCGAACTAAATATATTAGTATTTGCTTGTAATTGTGAACACCATGTTCCAATAGTGTACACTGGAGGATGTAGTCAGATAAATTGATAAAAAGCATAGCATTTCCAGGATAATCCTTTTTTCATACAAAATATACTATATACGTATAGTACATATCAGCGAATATTTCTGATTTGAAAAGCTAGTTTTCCTAGTTATATAGCATTCTTATCAGACAGAACACAGAAGCCCTAATCAATAGCTGAACAATTGTATAACTTACATACATTCATTGCTACTATGTAATATAGAACTTGCACAACTTAGGAAATCCTGCATACTAATATCAAATTTCTCTTGAACTATAGACGCTGAATACGTAATATGGTATTTTTAATGCATTTAATAATAACAAGCCGTTTCCTTGTATGAATCTTGCTCACAGAGTGACGTGTGGGTGTGCTGGCATTAAAAATATGGAAACAAGTGTGAAATTGAGAATAGAGTGACAACAAAAGGTATTTCACATTCACATGTTTCACAGGCCACGGGCGTTCTATTGTTTTCGTCGCTATTCATCATTACTGTAAATGTTGTTATGAAAATATCTTTGATACTACAACATTGATATTCATTTTATGTACTAGACAGAAATGGTAATAGTTAAGATAAATAGACAACATATAATTACGTTAGATCCTGCAATACCCAGTAAAGGATCGGTACTCACTCTCAAACAGCTGAGCAAGGTGATTTGCGGATTGAAATTAAATTACTGTATCATGGAAATTGATTTAGGGAAAACTTTTTCTGGATCAAAGGCAGGAACATTTTTTGAAAAATTATGAATTACTCCAGAATTAACTGAAAAATATTCGAAATTGACAATTACAGAAAACGTTTGCGCTAATATGACTCTTTCGCCAAAAATTTCCCATTCAAAACACTAATATGTAGTGTAACCAATATTTACCTTCAAAGAATTCAACATTTACACAAAGGGGTGCATAGATAAAATTCCTAAGTAATACTATTTACTAAGTATTAGGACAAAATAATATAAATTCCGATTTTTCGATTATGCTTTCATTGAGAGTACAAGCACACTGTACACTTCAACAGTTTTATTAACTAAATTGCAACTCCTTGTATACGGAGTAGCTTTGCTTGCACCATATTTTTAATAGGAAATCAATTTTGGGTGTAGTGAACTCGTTATCAGTGTTTCAGTTGGAAGAAAAACTAGCAAGGAATCTGAAATAAAGTAGTAGCTGTAAAAAAGGAAATTATATTAAACGTGCCTTTTAGGTATTTGAAGTCGAATCCAGTTGATCCTGATGTTTTCTTTGAAGAATTTCAAATAACACGTTGACAGATATATTTTCTATATTCACAAAATCACCAGATCACACAAAGTGAGAATAATCGGTGAAAACAGAACTTGGGACTTTCACTAGAAAAAAGGCGCAATTATTTTTGTATGTATCCACAAAACTGAAAAGGAGCATAAAAGAAAGTATTTTCCCGGCAAAGAAATGGGAAGTCCACTTGGCTTGGAAATTAATTTTCCTGGCACAAGATCCAAGTAAAAAGGGTTGTTGACGAGAACGTAACAATTGTAGATTAAATTATTGTTGGAGAAATGTTACTTTTTAATATGAGGAAGGAAATAATGAAAATGTATTTGTGTGCAAAATTCCAATTAGATAGTCAGCTCGTTTGCATTTATTCGTCAGTTAGCAAGAGACAAAATAAACATGCCTTCACACTTTGCTGACTGTGTCCGTCCGTTGTGTCGTCTGTCACTTTATTGCCACTTGGTCTCTCACTGGCGTACACTTTCAATCTGAAAATGCAAACTGGCTGAATGAAACTCAGAAAGGGATCGTATAGCAGTTATACATTTGTTATCTATGTATAGGTTCAGGTTCAGCCGTTCAGCTCTGAGTTTTAATGATTATTATGTAGATCTTGCAACTGCACCTTGTTTGGTTGTAACGTGTATATACTAGAGTTTATACAGTTAGATCGGGAGTAGCATAAACTGTATTATTTTTGTACAGTAGAGTGGATACTAATGTCTTGGGCTGGAGTTAAATCATGCAGGTAAGTTAGTAAACAATTTCTGCTGTAGTTTCTGTTTGTGTACATAGACAGCAATTGTTGCTTTTTATACTTATATCGTGATCTATATCTTTGGCAGGGTTCTTGTACCACAAAACTCTCGTCTCACCACTCACTGGTATTGCAATTGAAATTATTGCAAATCAATAGGATTTTGCATCAAGAGAGAAAATATTCTCTAAAAAAGGCTGAAAGAGAGTAGAACTTCTGTCTGTGTTCTGTCTACAACTGACAGTCGATTAAAAAAAGGAATCCACACTTGGATTCGTATGCGATGCACTATGTACGTATAATTGTGTTCAAAAGATTAATCTGTCCTAATAGTACTGTACATTTGGAGATACCTATTAACTTCAATTATGCTATTCACATAAATTTAAGTCGAATAAATAGGACTAGGCTTGAAAAGAAGTGTTTGAGTGATGATGATACACTAGCCAGTGATACTGAGTACTTATTTACAATAAAATCCTGTCCCTTGGAGCAATATGTAGGTTTAATTGCTTATCGTCGGATTGGAGTTCTTATATTGAATTAACGTAACGTTCCACCAGCAACTCTATTTCATGACTATAATTTACTTATTATTATATTTTGGTGTAGTTGTAACTATTCCAGGCTACGGCTGGTTTACTTAGCTTTGCTACGCTTGAACTCGATGTGCTGTCGTTGTGTGATTGTGTGTATCTGTCTGTCTGCCTCTGTCTACTAGTCAAGTGAAATACACTCAGCTCTGAGCTTCCATGTAACGAAACTTTTCGTTGAGCAGAGCCGAGCCGAGTATTGGCTATACTATAGGGCAGAGTCTGGCTCTAATGTAAGCAGAATAGAATGCATGATCCAAGCCAGTCATAGAACAGAGACATAGAAAAGCAGCTAAAAGCCAAATCCAAAGCAAACTAAACCAGAAGACCCAGTAGGCAAAAGCATTTCAATAGATTTGCTTTTGCTTCTGCTACGTTCATACGCGAATCACTTCTTCCCTTTACCTTACCGTTTTGTTTGAAGAGATGAAAATCTATACTTTCTATACGTGCTAATATTCTACCTTTGCTATAATTTCTTCGTGTATATTTATTGAGTACTGCATATTGCAATGGTACTTACAAGACTGGTACTCCATTACCATTACTCACTATATATCGATATATATACTAGAGCCCCTGGCCAATGTCTGTCGACTCGAGCCGCATTACATCACACGATATAATATGACATACTTACGTTAGGTACTTATATTCATATTAAATTAGGTATGTATAGACACAGGATCTACGTTTTGCTTATCTAAACTCGTTTCCATTCAATCGCACACCTTTCTTTTCCATGCAAAAATCCTCTAGCTACAGATACTAACATTACACCATGCCATCCCACAAGCAATATATTGTGGTTAAACAAAACCTTGAATGTCCAATGAAATTAAATAAGGATAATCCAAATCATTACCCATTTGCTAATAACGTGAATGCATTTCTCCGTTCAGGATAATCCAGAAAATAATATTGACGTTTAAGAATAAGTTCCTTTGATTTTCAGTCATAAGAGCTTGGGCTCAGATCCTAAGTTATTAGATGACATACTTATTGAATGGACGTAAACAAAATTATATAGCTTCATATAATTATATACTATTATTATTGCACAGCATTGCAGAGTAGATGTAGGTTGAATTTTTTACAAGGTTTAGGCTAGTTTATGACTACTACGTAAGCAAATTCATGAGCTAATAGTTAATATCATTTACATCTATATAGTGCATGGATATTTTGTACATTCACGCGTTAATAATGTTTGCGATGAGTAAGGCAAAGTCACATTGCGAAACATTTGATTACCTTTTAAATAACAGATAATGATATGCTACTACATAGCCTATCGATTAAAACTCTAACCTATTTTGCAACTGTGCATGAGAAAGTCTAATATATCGATACCATACAGATAGTAAACACTCATTCCATCATTTCGTGTGTAATCGAATAGTGTTACAGTAATTGGAATTTCCTACAGCACATGAAACGTACATTGCATTAACGATTAGCGATAGATAGCGAACATTAAAAATGCAAAACAAAAATTGTTAATTTTTTACTGGAAGATATTATTTATTTTAATATTTTATTGGGATACTATCATACACTTGTGGTTAAGTGTTCAGTAATAGTTGTATTCATAAGTTTGCCTTTTTCATATTGCAGTTTAAATATAGTGTACAAATTGGCATTCCGTATAATTGATGTAAATTATAATTGGTTGAGATACACAATCTTAATATACATCATATTATGTATACCATGTATAAAATGACATTATGACATAAATCTACTAAGATTGACGGTAGTGTAAGTGTAACAGTAATGGAATAACATGGTATCTTCTTTACTAAATCTCTATTCATTTAAATTTAGATCCATTGACCCGAAAAGTATTATCAAGCTAGCTTATACATAAGTATGACATTAAAATGTTCTACCTACTACTTCCATGGATGTAATACACATCTTTTTATTAACACTGGCATCAAGCCAGTAATATTGTCAAAACAAAATTCGTCGAGCTCATATTATATTAAATGCGTGTTACACTTTTTTCAATACTGCAATTAAAAAACCATTCGAAAATACTCATAACTTATACTCACTGTACCTAGTTACATAAAACATCATTTTTCCCGATTAAAAAGGCTTGAACTTTCGCTGCTGCTTTAAAAGAGTTACTCGTTGCTTGTCTTCTTCGAATTTTAGTTTAAGATCCATCAATTCTGTAATATATTTAGTAAAATAATTGAAATATGCACATAACAATTAGGAAGTTTAAAGAAATCTGCATAAACTAAACGCATACGTTTTGCTCTGGTTTCTTTAAGCTGAGTAGGAGTAAAATTCATCAATTGTTTCTCCCAACGACGTCTTTTGGCTTTGAGCTTTTCTTGCATTTTTTCAGTTCTTACTGTGCCCGCTGCTGCTCGCTTACCTCTACAAGTACAAAGTACCATAGATCGAGGAAAAATCATTAAATTGATTGACTACAGAATGCAAAGAAAAGAAACTAAAACAAATGAAATATATATATTATAGCACTTTACTTTCTTGTCACTTTGACCCATCCCTCATCATCAGGCTCTCCTTCATTCTTCTCTTCTTCTTTACGTTGAAGTTCTTTCTTTTCAAATGATTCCATAAATTCTTTGACATTAGTTTCCAACTTTTGAGTGTCTAAAACTTGAGAATTGTAGCCTGTAACCCAACCTGCAACAAAAACGGAATTTACTGTTTAGTGTTTTGATTGATAATTTCTTGATTTAATTTAGCCTATGTAAATGTTATATAATAAACGTACTTTTCAAACGCGAATATACTTTCTCGTATTCATATTTTTTTTTAAAAAAATCTTACTTTTTAAACCGCATTGTATAGACGAATGTAGCAAAAGTGGATCGATGTCATCAGTATTTAACTCTAGTATATCTTTTACAGACTTCGGGTCCTTAAAAATCACATAGCCTACCTTATGTCCGAGAACTGAGTCTTTACTTACAGGAAAGTAGGGATTTAAGGGGTCAGGAATAGCGGCGGAGGGCTTCTGATGCAGGAAGACTTCGTTAATTTTTCCAAACGTACCAAACATTTGCTTTAAATTCCACTAAAAGTAGAAACAAGATATGAATACAAAATGTTTTTTAAAAAATTCTTTTTTTCAATGGATACATTTTAATATACGTGTTTTTTTTAGCGATTTTGCATGCAAATTCTATTTTACCTTATTGAGAAATGGAGCAATATTAATAATGAATAGTGTCCGTCCTGTAGGTTTCTTTGGGTTAGATTCCCGGACACTATGAGCTTTTACAAAAAATTGATGAGTTGCTGCGCTATCCTTCTGAGCTTTCCATTTTAGCACTAAATAATATACAGGCTTTAAATTATAATTTGTATATCAAATCATTGGTATAAATTTTAATGTCGAAACTTCTTTCTACCTTTGAAATCAGAAATACTTCCGTAAGATTTGATTGCACTTTCATTTATTTGCCGTTTCATTGTTTCAAATTCTGGAAGAAAGTTCAAAGTTCCTAATTTTCTAATAACAGATGAATATTCCAGGAGATCTTTACACGGTCAACGTTTCTGGATGGAAATTTTCGCTTTTATGTTCGTTTGAACTTTGAACTGATCAAAAAAATACTCTTCTCCGGGGAATTCAACCAGGCAAGTGGAAGGAGGCGATAAACACGCACGTGTGAGATATTTAGCGAAGTTGTTGAAACTACCGCTTTTTCTCATCTCATTATTGCCGCTAAAATCATAATAATATGTAATTGTTTCTTGGGTCTTCCGAATCGGAACATCTTGGATTTACATTTTATATTTCGTGAAGAAGCAAACAGCAAAGTAGTGAACATCGAGTGAAGATTGAATATCTTGTGTCTTGAAGACCAGAGTTTTGAAATTATGATACCTTCAAGATTTACTTCGATTTTAAATTTGAGAAGCGTAAGTCGATTTTCTAGGGGTGGTTATTGTAGTATTCAAACCGCTGAAAACACCGAAATAACTTCGGCGAAAGTAGAAAAGAAGAACATTAAGACAGTAGTTCATTCGGGACAAGTTGATGAAGAGATTCGTATTCAGGTTTTTATTTAATTATTTGCTTCGCTTTAAAAAAGTTAGTTAGAAGGCATATTCACATATCTTTTGGGAAATAAATAAATACTTTTGTATGGGAATGATTTTTATAGGGGTGGGTCCGAGGATTTAGAAAATTAAAAGAACAAGTTTTTCTGGATATTAACGATGGTTCCACTCATCATCGTCTGCAAGTTGTTTTACCCGCAAGCGAAAGGCCGAAAGAGTTATCTTTACATTCTTCAATTGATGTAACTGGAGTCTTAGCACAATCGTTAAAAAATCCAGCAGCAATGGAACTTCGACCGACCCTGCCTATTAAAGTTGTAGGAGGATGTGATCAGAAGTCTTACCCATTTGGGGGAAAAATAAAATATACCCCTGATTATATTCGACAGTTTCCACATCTCCGTCCTAAAACGAATCGGTTCGTATATTTGTTTTTAAGTTTTTCTACTATAAAACAATAAAGTGTATCCTCGTACACACTTTTCCTTCCGTTTCCCTGTTTATTTGCTTCCAAAACTTTAAAATTTGGTTTGCTAATTTATAGGTTTTCATCCTTGCTTCGTCTAAGAAGTGTGGCATCAAGAGCAGTCCACGATTTCTTTACTGAGAATGACTTTATTCAAATTCACACGCCCATATTGACTTCAAATGATTGCGAAGGAGCTGGTGAAACGTTTATAGTTCGACCTGACAATAAAGATATGTTGCAAACGATGTGTAAACAGGCGGTCAGTGAAGACGGAAATGTCAAGGTCTCCAATGGTATTGACGAAGCTTTCTTTGATAAGAAAACATTTTTGACTGTTTCAAGTCAGTTACACCTTGAAGCAGCGGCAAGGTAAATTGAATTTGCTCGACACGGTTTAAGAGTGAAAAACCAAAACAATTTTGAAAATATTATTTGATTCGAGTGTTTTTATTTAATTACAGTGGTCTAGAGAAAGTATGGACGTTTTCTCCTGTTTTTCGTGCTGAAAACAACATTTCGACAAGACATCTATCAGAGTTTTATATGGTGGAAGCTGAGATAGCATTTGCATATGAAATCGAGCAGGTTTTGGAAGTAATGGAAAAATTAGTACAATTTGTAATCACAAGAATTTTAAGAGAGAATTTAGACGATTGGCAACTGTACATGCGACATGAATTAAATATTCGGGTAAAAAATTGATAATAATTATGTTTTGTTATTTCCCATTTTAAGTTAATTTGTATACAAAATGTTTCACAGTTTTTAACAATTTTTGAATGTATTTTATTGGATTTGATTCCCGTAAATATTTTTAAGATTTGGATATCACTATTGATTTTATCTGTGTGAAATAGTAAATCTAAAAGTTTTTCTTGTCTTACAGAAAATGCTGGAAAAGATTGCTGAGAAACCCTTTACTATTATGACATTTAATGACGCTAGAAAAATGTTAGATAACATTGGATCGCCAGTCCATGAGGGCAAAGGTTTAAACAGGGAGCAAGAACTACTACTAGTCGAAAGAATAAATGATGATAGGCCTGTATTTGTGATAAACTGGCCGTCAAAAATTAAGCCGTTTTATATGAAAACGTGTTCAGATGATGTCTCAAATGTAAGCTTAATAAGCTATCAATAAAGCTTCAGCTAGGTTAAATAAATATATATAACAAAATTAACCTAAGTTGAAAATGTATTAGGTTTCCGCAGTGGATTTATTAGTGCCGAATATCGGAGAACTATGCGGGGGAAGTCTGAGGGAGAATAATTTGTCCGAATTGGAAACTCGCCTTAAGAGCCTGGGTTCAACAGGGACAGACTTAATGGAGTCATTAGATTGGTATCTAGACTTAAGAAGATTTGGAGGTGTTCCAACCGGTGGCTTTGGCATGGGTTTCGATAGAATTATGCAGTTAATCACTGGAAATAAAAACATTAAAGATGTTACTCCATATCCAAGGTGGCCACATAATTGTCCAATGTAATGCCACTTGTACACTTTTTAGTAGTCGTAGAAGAACCAAATTATGCGTCTCTGTAAGTCTGTAATATTCAGAGAGAGCTTTTTCTATCGAATCCTAATAAACGTATTTAAAAATGAACTCACTCTACTACACACGAGTTTATTACCCAACTTGATTGATTTGTTTATATTTTAGGTATACTGACTGTCTATAGCTATCTTAGCAACTATTATATAGTTATGGGTAGTGTAGCTTATTTTGATTCATTTATTAGTCAACTATGCAAATGAAGTTGGAGAGGAGCAATCCACTAAAGTATGAAGTCAAGTCTAGTATAGCATATTTTTAATGAATTAAATTGTCGTCAATTTATTGGTGATTCAAAAATCGTATTAGCCCAGTCATTAGTTCACCATTTACAAGCATAAATTTCGGGATTAAATAAATATTTGAAATGGTCTGGTACCCTGGTGGAAAATCAGGAACTCAGGGTAAAAATGCCAAAGGTTAGAATTGTCCACTTTACATTAAACTACAAAAACTGCGTTTTTATTGACTCATGCTCATACGTTCCATGCTTCATATTAATTTGACTTTGATTTTTATATAAAAATATTTTGCAATTGACTTAGTTTACCCTACTAACAAAAATCCGTCCGCCCAGCCCAGCGCCGCACCATCAGGCACCGCAACTCCCTACAAATATCTATTCGGCAGCAATCCCTCAAGAACACCTTCTAGAGCTGGTCCCAGTGGTTCTAGGACAAATTATGTGCCACCAAATCCTCAACCTCAACCCAGGATTCCACCTCCGAAACCTGCCGAGAAACCTAAACCTCCACCAAAACCAGCAGCAAAGCCTAACAAAGAAAAGCTGCAACCTCCACCAAAACCAGTAGCAAAGCCTAAAACAGAAAAGTCTCCAACTCCACCAAAACCAGCAGCAGAGCCTAATAATGAACATTACCATCATTATCCTAAAATGCCTACAGGAGTTATCCCAGCTACAGAAAAATATAAAGGTAAGAAAGAAAAACCGCCACCTCCTTCAAAACCAGAAGCAAAATCTGTGAAAGAAAAGTCTCCAGCTCCTTCAAAACCAGCAGCAGAGCCTAAGAATGAACATTACCATCATTATCCTAAAATGCCTACAGGAGTTATCCCAGCTACAGAAAAATTTAAAGGTAAAAGTTAAAGGTTCGTGTAATGTAAAGCAATGTGCATATTTCCAGTGATAAATTTTTCTCATCAGGGTCGCAACCTAAATCGAAATCTAAGAAACCCAAACCTACGAAATCGGAATTGATCTGGAAATCCTTAGGGGAATTGAAAACCATGCCACGTAAATGATGAATATATCTACCTGCTACTTAGAATTGAATTTAAACATCGTCATTTGCACATTTTACAGCTGCTCCACAGTCTTTAAAGTTTTTGGAAAACCTGGATAGTTTTTTCGTACAGGACAGCTGCCAGCCAATTGAATGTATGCATAAAGTACGATGACTTTAATCAATTATTATAGTTTCATTTATTCAATTATCATGGAAGATATATAGTTTGTTATTCCATAATCTGGGAATATAAACATAGTATGGAATGGATTTGAGACGGGAACACAGTACATTGTGCTAAATAAGAATAAGCAAATTTTGCTCACGGCTACGGAGAAAACGAAATGTTTTAAGCTCTGCATGTGCCGTACAGACAGAACTTTTATGTACAGATTGCTAGACAAAGACGGAAAAGAGATTTTGAAAATCAGTCGACCTTGCAGCTGCAAATGCTGTTTTGGGTTATAAAATATGAAATATAAATATACTTACTATAAGCTTGTACTAAAAACTAACTTTTCAAATCAACTGTTTTTTAAATTAATTTTTATTAGAGCCAAATTGTTGGGAGACCTTTGCGGACATGTAAATTCGAGATAAACGAAAATTTATTTTCTACTAAATTATGCTAATTCAACAACTGACTCCTACTCCTGATATGCTTATTTGGTGTAGAAAATTTTAGTTACATTAGCAGATGGCTCTAAGGCCGGAGAAGTGGTCCAAAAATGCTGTAAAATAAACGGAGGATGCTGTAGTTGTAGATGCTGCTGTACACCGATGTATGTCGTCAATGACTGTGTAGGAAATCCTACTTTAAAGATTGCAGGACCTTCGTGTGGATTCATGTGCTGCTGTCGAATGTCCCCTTGTTGCAGTGGAAAATACAAAGTACTTTCGTTAATAAAGGAACCAATGATGCCAATTCAGATCGGAGAAATCGCTAACAACTGGGTTAGTAATGGTAATCAATTTGTTCAAGGGGGTTACCTCACTGCAGAAGATTCATCATTGACAATTGGATCAACATTCCCACCGAATCTGGATGTTAGAACGAAGGCAACTGTTATCGGAGCTGTATTTTTACTTGTTAGTAATTAATGTACCTCATTTTCTTGTTTTTATATGTAAATATGCACTTAGTATCGGGTATGTAAGAGATGTAAATGTGTAATTTCAAATATTATACTGGTTTGTTTTATTTCGAATTTTAGGATTTTTTACATTTTGAAAAGGAGCCTTGCTGTGGACTTTGTCAATTTTGCTGTTGAATGCGACTTTAATTTAGCAATTCCTCGTGAATATATTTTTTACTAAGCTAGGACTGGTGAAAGTGGAGTGAAAGTTGAATTGTGAAGGGCTTTATACCATATAACATGATGGAATTTATCATTCAGAAGATAGGACTATTGCTCTGTATATTTCTAATTACGTAGTTATTCTCTAAATTACTTTCTCCATAGCTTCATTCTGCTTAGTAGCGTCATGTTCAAAATACATAGCATCCTGTATAAAAGATAAAATAATGATTGTTAACGAAAGATTGAAATTGGAACGTAATAGTCATGTCAAATTCAAATTATGTAGTATTTACAATGGTAAAGACAGCTCCTAATAAAAGCGATTTGAAATTTGGGGGTATTTCCTTAGGCATTCGTACACCAAAAAATTCGACATTTTGCTGTGCACTATCAGCGAACAAATTAGGCCACTTTTTAGTGATAACACCGATGAGTTCATCTCCTGTCATATCGGAATAAACTCGAAAGACAACTTCGGTAAAGCAAATATTTATTCCGTAACACCAATCACCTCCAGGAGGTCCTTTAATCAAAAATATATTCTCTCCAAACTCATCCCTGATACTGAAAGTTGGCGTGCATCCTGTGTATTTCTGCTTTATCGTTCCAAGACAATTCCCGTCGGGTAACGAAACATAAACATTCTGGATAACAAATGAAACCGTGAATGACAGGTAGATTACTGCTGTTTTTAATTTTTAATATAACCATCAAATCTTACAGAGCCATAAGATCCGCAACAGTTAATTGTTTCCATCAGGCAATTACACCAGCTATAATGGCGATTTATTATTAAAACAGGTCTTCCAGAAAAATCAGCAACTCTTAGGGTAAATGAACGGGAATTTCCACAGCCTGTACTCTCAGTTTCCCAAGCATAGTACATCCTATTGAAAGATTCGTCCATTATATCGTATCGTGCTACAGACCTGACCCCAAAAAGTGCTATGAAGAAAAATTAAAAGCAATATTTTCTCAATCCTCCATGATGGCAACAATGAACACACCTTTATTATAAAAATTTATTATACCTTCCTCAGTTTCAGTATGTTGTCGGATTAAAATATGGGTAGTATCGACAAGTAATTCCAACCCAATGGTAACACCTTCCATGGGGTCAACTAAATAAAATCTTACAAATTGTCTGTACCTTTCAATTTCAACTAAAATTTTTCTAGAGATTATATGCTACAATGCAATAATAGTATATTATCTATTACGTGGTTGAAGGGGAGGTTTATCTTTATTATCTTCCAACCCTGCCTCCTCCTCAGTTATTACTTTACGGGAAGGTTCCTTTTCCTTTCGAACTACAGAATTCCGATGAACTTCTATAATTTCTTGAATTTTCCCTGAATTCAGTAAAGGTGCTACAGAATGACGTCTGTTTGTAGGGTTATCTTTTGTGGGGTCAATACTAACCCTGCGGTATTCATTACTATATCTGAAATAATTGTTCGGTATTGATAGATTTGGTAATGACTTTGTGTCTTTATCTTCTGTGCTCATTTTGTTGAGGAAATTTTATCTTACACAAGTACAGAAAAAGAAAAAAATGACATTATCTATTTGCATCTAGGGCCATATCTTATTCAGGAGGTATTTTCCAGAAAAAATTATACATAATATTCAGTTGGTACCAAGGAACCTATAATAAAATATACTGATACGTTAAGGCTTTGGTGCATACGTTTTGGAAATCTCAGATGACTATCAAAATACACTTCTGCCATTTTCTGCATTTGTTTCAAAATCTCAAAAAGTTTATATCCGATTTCGTCATGAAGTACA
>JABASH010003185.1:0-17307 GCA_019776445.1 Tomocerus maximus | reverse complement strand
TTTTCTTCGAACTGTCTTGATTCTTTCCTCTGATATTTTAAATGTGTTCATAAACGTCTGTTTACAAACGGGGATGTCTTCTCCTTCTAGTGGTACTGTATATCTATAAGATAAAATTTTATTTAATGAATTATTATTAGTAACATAATTTTATTCATATGTGCAGAAACAATTCATACCGAATAGTGCAGTTCCTTCTGCTTTCATTTCCCGGATTACTTCGATTAATTATATGAATTTCTTTGATACATCTCATCAAAAATGTACTTTGAAGTTCCCAATCCCCATTGTTATAAAATAAGCTAAAAAGACGTTGTTTGGCTTCGGGATCCATGTTACAACCTAGTTTCGTACACTTGTAGCCGCATACTTTGCCCTTTGATAAATAATAGTCACTTTTATTTTCCATAATCACAGATGAATTATAAAAATATTTTTAACTAAATTGTTTTATTAGTTACATGAACTGGAGGAATTATCTGCTGATGTTCTTGACCATTACGTCCTATATAAGCTCGACCCGAATTTTTCATTTTTAAACTTATTTTAACTGTTTCAGCCATCGCGATACAAACTACCTTTAAAAAGCTATGCAATTGGCGACAGCAAATTTTATTTTCGAAATCCGTCGGTTTACGCTTTGTCAATTGCAACTTGAAAATTGCGCCTTTTAATTTTACCAATGACGAAACATTGAAATTTTCAAAATTTCCCTTGACTACGAAGCAATTAATTAATTAAAAATTCCGATTATCATGATAAGTGGTTTTTCACAGGTACGTCTCAATTATAACTTATTTTGGGTTAATTTATTATTCGTTAATGATGATTTGTCGGATAAGTTACAATATGCCTGTTATGTAAACTATCATTGTTTACGTACTTTAAATGGTGTTTTAAATGGTTTGCATCTGGGTGTGGGAGTTCTTGTACCTCTATTCCAAACCTAAGCAATTTTTTATTTGGAAAAATCGCAACCCGCTAGCGTTGTTGTAATTATATTTAGTGTTCCTCAACAAATGTGGATTAAAGTGAATGAAAACCTCCTTAGCAGTATAGGTTTTACTATATTTACGATAGTTTCAAACATTTCACACTATAGATACACGTGTTTAATATGATATGATATAAGTTTTACACGCAATAGAATGTGATATGACGTAATAAAAATGAAAAGGTTGATGATTCGTGCATGATGATTTGAAGAATTTGACAGTGGACATGCCATGCCGCAATATTTAATAATAACTATGTAATCCTGGAACCCATGCATGAACGTTGATTTGTTAGCTTGTGTTGAAATTCCAAAAGGTGTGAACAATTAGCTCATTCTCTGTCTGTGCTTACAAACATAAGAAAATCTCATTCATTGATGATGGGGCCAGTTATGCTTGTGTTGAAATTCCAAAAGGTGTGAACAATTAGGTCATTCTCTGTCTGTGCTTACAAACATAAGAAAATCTCATTCATTGATGATGGGGCCAGTTAAGTAGTGTAAATCTGCTTTCTTGGCTGCTTGTGCATGTTCACAATCACAGTAATTACCAACGATTCCCATTATGACGTGGTATGTACAACACAAGTATTTCTATTTACAATATGGGAAATTTTGTATACCAAACAGCAGGTACCTGAATAATAGAAACACACACAGGTATGATGACTTAATAACGCCTTCATGTTCTGTCTTATTTATGTATACTATTTCACACAGCAGCTGCTAGCAGTAATCATTCCACTAAAGGCTAATAGTAATAGAGATAGGATATCTCCTATTAATAGAGATATTATCTCTTATAGGAGATATAATGACTAGAAATAAGCCCATCCTACGGACGGGGTAGAAACGGAACTTTATTGAATCATCATAACAATAGCCCACGAAATTCTACATTTTACAACCGACCACTGAAACATTTCAAAGGATCTCCGTATGCATAAGGATTAGGAAATGTCCAAATTTCTAAAATCAGTAAAACGTTTTTGAAATAAAGTATTGAAACCTTAAGTTCGCGAATCCATTATTAGTTCAATGAGTAACTGGAAGCAAAATTTAATGAAGATCGGATGAAAACTGTAGGAGGAGATACCGACGGAAGCTTATCCCCCGACTCTCCCAATGTTAATATCCAAATTTCAAAAAACCCTAAAACGATTTTCACGTAGCCGATTTTTATAAAAATTGACTTAGGAGGTTCTGCCTATGATATGTAGCTATAGAAAAATTTTGAAAGAGATCGGCTGAGGCTTTCTATGAAAGCTTATTTTCTTATTATGTAGATATAAGGAAAGAAATCAAACTGAATGAGAGCGAGTTGCATTTATATATTTGTAATTATTATGCCACGGGACAAAAAAGGCTTTTCAATTACTGGAAGATTTTTCGGTTTATGCTTGAAGCGTAGTTAATCAATTCCTTACAAGGAAAATGCTGCCTAAATCATCCGATTGATATGTGATAAGATAAGATACAACACTTGGAATTGAAATAGGTATAAAATTGTACTGGTACGACTAAAAGATATCTTCCTATAACACGAACAACTCGTACAAGGCAAGAATAAATTGCTTATGCAACTTATGTATAAGTATATGCACTCCATGACGTACTTGCAGGTGTAGCCTAGCCATACAGTAAGTGATTTCAAATGGGCCGAGGGTTAAATTTAATTGAATTTGAGCTAAAGTAACTATACGTGTGAGAATACCATTTAAGCTATCTGCACTAGCACGTTACAATAAAAATACACACTACGGAGAATGACGCTTGAATGGATATGTATGTAAATACATGAGTAAGTGCATGAAGTATTTGGGAACATCCAGGGAGAAATTTTATAGGGTACTAAATACTAAAGACATTACTCTGTACGTGACAGAAGTACTCCCTACTCGACTAATGATGATTTACAAATAAAAGTGCAATAACATTAGTATCTTGGCGAGCTAAATATAACTGTTATTGGTTTGGTTGAATGGAGTTAGTAGTGCCGAGTTTTCGTTAAGATAAGCACATATTTTAAGCAACATCCTCTTCAACATCCTGCCTTTAAGATAGTTGTATCTCAACCCTTTTTACTTAGCATACGCTTCAGATCTTCTACTCAGTGCAAATAAATAATCTTATTGAATAAGCAGTTCCACAAAGTCATCAGAAATGGCGTTTTCCAAAATTTGTACCAAACACTTTGCGTCCCGATTTAATATTAACATTTTAAATCCAAGACGGGCTTTTACAGTTTCTGGTTCAAAAAACTCATTCATGAGTATTAATGACTGCAATATTTACTACAAAAAGCTTGGAAATGGTCCACAGACTCTGCTTTGTCTTCCAGGAATTCTAGGTTTGTCACAATTTGATATTTAGCATGAAAATAATTAGCACAAAGGTCATTTCATTTAATATTATCCACCAGGTTACACCGAAGCTGATTTTGGTCCACTCATGAGAGCTCTTGATCATAAATTATACACGGTGATCTCCTGGGATCCACCAGGTAAGTAAACTATATCAACATACCAGTGCTTACTATTTAATTACTATTATAGATCTTAACTTAATTTACTAAATCGAAGGATATGGAAAAAGTCGGCCCCCTGACAGAAATTTCTGCAAAGAATTTTACAGACGTGATGCAATGTTTGTGTCTAAACTCATGGAGGTTTGTGAATTTGTGAAATAGTACATAGTTTAGATTTCAAATTTGAAATGGAGCAGAAAGTACAATTCATTGTAACTTTTAATTAAATTGACAGAATTTGGATGTTGGACCTTATTCCGTTCTTGGATGGTAAGTGCTTTGGTAGCAACGTTGGGAACTACATATCTATAAAATGGAAATATTTTAGGTCCAACGGAGGAATTACTGGAATTCATTTAGCTGCCAATAATCCTGATGTGGAAAAGTTGGTAATCTGGGGAGCCCATGCATTTGCAGATGAGAGAAATTTGCAGTTTGCCCAGAGTAAGCTCAAAGTATCTATGATTTTGTTCATTAACCAATTAACTCTACTAATTGCAATGTTGCGCTTAAATATAATAGTTACTAAATTCGGTTTCGAAGGTATTTGCCTGACGAGTCACTGCATGACTTCTTAATATTTAATTCATGCCCTCCGATAAAATAGTATGATAATTTTTGTAGATATGTGTACGTAAATGCATTTTGATGTTGATGTGTCTCCGTGTATAATGTATGAGATATATGTATTTCCATCTGCTAAGTATTTAAGTGAAGGAATTTAATGTTAATGTAGCAGAGAATGTCTGTTACATTGCAGTTGCACTTCTTTTGCTTACATTCTTGATACAAATTAATTGGTTAATTCTGAAATACTATATGTATGTTTAAGTGATGAATAACATTGAGCTTTGGTCCGAAAAAATGCTGAAGCCCATGGTGGATATGTATGGCATGGAGTATTTTAAGTCCTTATTGAGCAGCTGGTCTAAAGCAGTGGAAGAGTATCACATGGATCCTAATTGTACTGCCAATTACTTCAAGGATCAAAAGAAAGTCTGTTGCCCGACGTTGATTATTCATGGGAGCTCGGATGCCATCACAGAAAATGTGCATGCGGAAACCCTCCACAAACACATTCCAGACTCGATGTAAGTTCCTTATTCATCACGTGTTATAAAAACCACTTGGACAAGTTATTTGTTCAGTAAATTTAGAGTGCCTATCTACATTACATTATATATTTACTCTTCTGTAGATTGCACATTATACCAGAAGCCAAACACAATTTACACTTAAGGAATATGGACTTATTCCTGAAACTTGTCGGAAACTTCTTATCAGATCCACAACTATTAAAGCAAGAACTCAGCTTGTGAATACCTATGACTTATGGCGATGCATATACATACCACATAAAATTAATGATGTTTAAAAATCATCAGATGTTGGAAGCACTGCAAATTGCAAACTTTTTACCATTGTATAATATTATACCATTAAAATCGGAGTTACATTAAACTCAGTAGTTCAGTTTTGCAAAAGTTATTTCTTTTCATGATAAAGAGCTGTGAAATTGGGAAATAGCCAATTCCTTTTTGCATTTTTCATGGTGGGATAATAAAAATGCAGTATTGTGATTTATGACTGATGGTAATTCTTAAATCAAAATTAGGAGCATTTTCAATGCATATTATTATGAGATGGTCTTAAAACAAACAGCTCCTTGTACTTGGTTTTATTGATATTCTTTTCTGGCAAGGATCCCTCTACTTTCATAGGGACCGTGCTTTCATATAAGCAGAAGCACTTTAGCCAGTTAAATCAGTTATGCAGTTTATTCTTCATATTAATCTTGTACAAGTGAATATACATAAGTAGTATTAGGCTAAGAATATTTACATCTTACATCACGTAAACATATTTACACTTGAAACCTGGGGAAATCTAACATGTATTAATTAAAACAGCAAAAAATGTAACACATATTGATGGAGTATGTTATACTGTTCATGAGTTCACAATAGAATAATATTATTTCTGTTTACGTTACAAGTACTGATTTATCTTTAGTCGTGAAAATTTGTATTCATACCTAAGCTTACAAGATTATTTATACAGATAAATGCTCCGGATGTGCAGGTATGTTTTTATTTTTATTTCAGTATTTACACATCCAATTAATCTTTTTCCCTGTAAAACTCTCGACAAATTCCATATAAAAATCCCCTGAAATGTACATTATTTTTGTTTTTAAGTACACCGATTCCTTCCTGATCTGTTCCCAAGAGCTGGTCCTTTACTATTCATCCTTTTATTGTAGGATTGTATTTACCCGGAGATGGAGCGTAACGATTGCCCCAACTATGAAAAATAAATAAACTATCGCGTAGATAATAATTTCTTTTAAGTCTTCGAGATTGAAAGATAGGGATATTATTGGTTTATATTTGAATTCTGGGGGTCCACATTGATGAATGGCCTTTTCAGCACAAAATACAGAATTGCACACTTCCATTTTGCTTGTGATCCTGTCACAATATCCACTGGCACACTTCTGGTCGTCTCTACTGCTGTTGTATGGAATGAGCTCATCGAAATTGCAAATGAATCCTGTGGATCCCAGGCACTTCTGTTCTTCAGGAACCCATTCCACATTCCCCACATCCCAGTAATACATTGTGTTGGCACAAACACATTTATTTTTGACACAATCCAACCCTCGTTCTTGGTCACAAGCCATTTCATCTGGGATTGAATCCTTTAGCTCTGCAATAAAATATATCCGCAAAAATTAGATTAATATAAATATACTTACCTTCTCAGCTGAATTAAAACCCATTTAATATGTGTAGTGTCTACTATAGTACAATTACGTAGTACATATACATGATTCACACGACGATTCCTCCAAAGTAAAAGTATTACCTTTGCAGATTTCACCGTGGAGTCTTTTCCCTTTGGCAGATGCAAAAATTGCAAAACCAGATAGCACAGCATATAGTAATGCTACTGAAAATAGTAGTGATATAAGTTTCATATTCCGAATGTATATCTGTAGCACAGCCTTTACTATATTTTATCTATCTGTATCTGTACTATCTGTATCTTTTACAGCAAAATACGGAAAAAATATCAACAGAGAAATATAATATCGTTGAAAATTACGATTTCTATTAGTAGTGGGGTTAAATTACCAGGCTAGAAGATACTTTTGATTTGACGGAGAAAGTTAAGCTCATCTGTTTGTGTCACGACTACGAGTATTAATTTGATCAGAGAGCAACAGTTTACTCTCTCTGAAGGTACACCTGTACGATATTGTTCATCTAATAAATGTAATATCTAAATATAAAGTATATATTAAAAGTTATAAAATCCCAAGATGAATGTAAAATTGAAAATTATTTCCAAATCACGTCTTTAAAATGAAATAAAAGTTTTAATGACAATTCTCACATGAGTGAAAAGTTTGAAGTACTTAAGCCGAATATGTACTTTCTTTATGGCTACTTGTGTTATGTAGTATCCACCCATAACCCACGCATTCAGAGATATATTTATACAACAGAGACAGAGGACTGCATAAGGACATACTAGTTAAGAAATTATAATGTAATGGGGTAGTTTCTTGTAGTATCTGTACTTGATGCTTTTCTGTTATGCTTCTCTGGTTATAAATAATGTTATATCTGATAAATTAGGTATCTACCTATATATAACATCTACAGGTATAAAAATAAGAGGATAAAAGAAAATGTCGATCTAAGAACTAAGCATGAAAATCGTTATTTGACTTGAGCAAAATCAAAACTTGGAGCAAGACTCAGTTATTGATATATTATATATAGACATACACAGAATGTTACACTTTGTAGAGTACCTAGATGAACAAATGTAGAAATCTGCGCAAAACTAGCAAAATGTTGAGTAATTAGCTATATTATGCTGCATACATGGTGTTAGAGATATAAGCAATACATCACTCTTCTGAGCTATTGAACATTAAAGAATTGTACATTTTACCATTGCATGTATTTATAGTACTCCATGTCATAGTCTGTCGGAACACGAAAAATGAGTGATGATAATGCATGAGTGGAAGGTAAATTATTTGTCCCTGCGTCACATTTATTCGCGCATTGCCTTTTCACGATCTTTACTTTCAGAGTATATTGCGAACATCAATAAACTCAAACTGTGACTTGTCTGGAGGATGCTATGTAGAAACCGTTATAGCAGCAAGATGACATAGTATAATCAAAAATTATAGCAACAAAATACTCTGGATTTCTTTGTATTACTTAGTATAGAAAATTGCAGCCTGAGCACTTCTGAAGTTCTGTATTGAATAAATCATTTTTAGCACCATAAGTTAAGACCCTTCGGGTTCTTATCTGTTATATAAAAGAGGTATTGCTTTTTTGTTCCTTATGAACTGTACTGTATTTAGGAAATCTCAGAAGCTACTTTAGTCTATATTCCCTTGATAATAAAGATATGATACCTTAATTAGATTTTGTTTTTGTGAAAGAAAAGAGATAAAGCAGAGAAAATGAAAGAAAACAAAGGCAAAAGATTTCCAGGAGTATTTTCTGACTGGAATGAGGTAAAGCGAAGTTTGAAAGTGGATAGTGGAGGAAGAAGTGAGAGAGAGGACAGGAGCAGAATCAGATGCAGATTGTTGAGATGGAAGGAGACGACGCACTGGATTCGGAAGTTCTTCGGTTCGGTATCCGAGTATATTGAGGGATAAATGGCCAGGGACAGCTAGACGAGGACAGACGAAGAGGAAGAATCTCAAAGAGACTGAACTCGGTTGTTGTTGGATGGGAAGTCGTGATGATAATCGCTACAACTGCCTGCATGTTCCAAAGGCTGGAGGAGAAGAGACGTCCATGTTAAAATCAAGTTCGGTCGGAGATGGAAATGAAAGGAGGCCAATAGGACTGAGGACACTGGAAATGTAGACACTACTGAATGTGCTTATTGTAGTAAGAGTCTGTAGCACAAAGTACAATACCGAAAGATAGAAAGAGCTAATAGGAAATCCTATAGGGATAAGCCATAGTCATATTGAGTGACTCTTTCAATAAGAGAAAGCTGAGGATTAGTCCGAATGGTATATTATAGTCTCTGGTTCGGTTGGATGGAACGGAACAGGCAAGACGGAACGGAATTTGCTCACTTACTGTGCACTTCTCTTTTACTACGGTAGACACGACGCAACGTAAGTACGTATATCTGTCATTATAAAACCTGCTTTTCTCTTAGAATCACACGCATAAGACTCACGAAAACAACTTTGGTCATAAAAGCTTTTTCCAGACTCATACTATTCACTACTGTGTGACGGACGTGAGCTCTAAACCTGACGATCATATATTATAGAAAAAGACTTATCATATCAGCGAAAAGTAAGTTTGTACTAAAGTCTCTGTTATTGCATACCAGAGTTAGTCGTTAGTTGGTTTGCCGAACCTTTTCATTTCAATAAGCCATTTACACCGCTTTGACGAAAGATAAAGAGCAGACTCTGTTCTGTAATGTAAACTCTGAATTATTCTGTTTCTACTACATTATCATTTCCGCTAATGGATTTCCCATTCCCTATTTACACTTTCACTCAGACTACAAATATTTTCTTTGTTCTATAACTTTTCCCTGTTTTTCCAGGTGGATCTGCACAGACGGAGAGAAAAACGACACGACAGAATCCAGAACTAAAACTAATCAGCCAAAATACTGATTCAAAGACAAAAGCTGACACAAAAAATCCGTTTTCACTAAAAACGGTTTGAAAAAGAGACGACAAAATCTGCTGCCTGTTTCTTATTCCTGGAAAACGGTATAATTGCACACTGCATAACTTGATTACTATAAAAATACAGTACAGACTGCATTTACTGCAACTGAAAAACGTGAACAAAATCAATTCGGAGGAAAAGCAGCCCACTGCTCCAGTTCATTTTCATCTCTCCGCTTTGCAAGGAGAGATAAGAATCCTATTTCATCGTCAGAATCTTCACAGCTGGATGCAGCCGTTTCACTGCATGAAGAATTTGCTTGGACTCCAATGTAGCGATGTAACATTGCTCCTTTTGGCACTGGTGGAAAATGTTGGGACGTAAACAGAGTTTACATCCAGAACCAATCCTGGCGGACTATGGCCCGGACGAGGCCTTAAACGAGAGCACCGATATAGAATGGGTCAACAAGGTATGATTCTATGTTCTATCATGTTTGTAATACAAAACCCTTTATATTAAAGTTTGACTTTTGAATTATAATATTCAAAGGAATTTTGTATAGGTTATAGAGCTAAGTGAATTTTATGCAAGAGATTTTCAAGAAAATCTTATTTTCTACCATGTTTTCTATTTCTATGCTCAGAATGTCAAAAGTCATGAATAGTAACTGAAATGTTTTTCTGTAGAAATGGGTGAGACGACTCTTGCGGTTATGTGCTTTGGTGTCTCTCGTCTCGGTCTGTCTAAATACCCCGCGGACATTCGACAGATACGAGTATCTTCGGTATGGCACATTTACAGCAGATCTCTTCGTTACATTCCTTTTCACGGCGGAAATGATAGCGAAAATGCACATCCGTGGCATTTTCCGACCGGGCAACGCATATTTCATGGACCGATGGTGTCGTTTTGATGCTATAATGGTTTTCTTCCTCTGGGTTTCCATCATTCTTCACATGTTTGAATTAATGAACCTTTCCCCACAGTAAGATTCCCACATTGTAGTTATAATAATTTTTCATTATGTTTATAAAACATAATCCCAAAGAATTTTAATAGGTATTTTGGAATTGACAGTTATTCTTACTTGACCATTCTTCGTGCTCCACGACCTCTCATCATGATCCGTTTCATCAGAGTGTTTCTCAAGTTTTCTATGCCCAAATCACGAATCAATCAAATTTTTAAAAGGTCTTCCCAGCAGATTTACAATGTGACCCTTTTTTTCCTTTTCTTCATGAGTTTATACGGGCTACTTGGTGTGCAATTTTTCGGCGAACTGAGAAATCACTGTCTCATCAATGGAACTGATAGCCGGTATCGATTTTTTAATCATGCACTCATACACCTCTTAGTGCAACTCTTAGTAGATATTTCTTATCACAATTTTTTTTAAAGTAACACTGAGGTTCCTGCTTTATTTGTTTCAGTCACATCACCATTAATAGTTTGGCAATTCCCGATACCTATTGCTCTATGGACAATGAATCGGGATATCAATGTCCTGAAGGTCTGCTATGTGTGAGGCTTGAAATATCTAAATTTAATCAAGGATTTGCAGGATTCGACGAATTTGGTATAAAACATATAATAGTATTTTTAGCATCAGCAACTAAATCTATCCTAGTCAATTATGAAATTAAAATATTATAAATAATCTGCAGCGAAATTGTTATTTCACAGCTACTAGTATTTTCACCGTCTACCAAGCCGCTTCGCAAGAAGGATGGGTTTACGTTATGCACAGAGCGATGGACTCATTGCCCGGATGGAGAGCTCCGCTTTATTTCGTTACTATGATCTTCTTTTTAGCATGGCTGGTCAAAAATGTATTTATTGCAGTGATTACGGAGACTTTCAATGAAATTCGAGTGCAATTTCAGCAAATGTGGGGCACTCGAGGAACTGGGCGGTTAACTGATGATCATGCAACGAAAATTCTTACTGGCGATGATTTCGGGTGGAAACTAGTCCAAATTGATGGAGACAAACAAAAAGGTATAGGGAAACTTGAATGATTCGACTAAACCTCAATTTAAGTGAATTAGAAAATTGAACGTACTCCTAAAATATCTCAACAGGTTTAGCTCCATGGCCATTCCAGGTATTACTACAATCGGCTGCTTTTAGGTAAATAACTATATACTTTGTTTAACATGTAATTTACTTTTGTAAATTGTCATTTACTGCATAGAAAATCAGATTATTTGATAATACTTTTTATTTCCAGACTTTTGGGAATGGGGGCTATTATGGCCAATGCAATCGTTACGTCCACAATGCATTTTACTGCTGCCAGCAGGAGTGAAAACCGTGAATCAATCACCAATAAATATTACTACATAGAAATGGGATTTACTGGGTTCTTTTTATTGGAAGCCCTCTTTAAAGTTTGGTGCTTAGGCCCTAAAGGATATTACCAACAGCCTATTCATAAATTTGAATTGCTTTTAGCCATTGGCACAACAATTCACTTATTACCATCATTTTACCTTACGGGATTCACATACTTCCAAGTACCTACCTAAATAATTACAACTACATACTGTACATACTTTATCATTCCCGAAGCATATGATTCTTCTGGTTTCAATACTAACAATAATAATAATGTTGTTTAAAGGTGCTGCGGGTGGTTCGTCTCATAAAAGCATCACCAATGTTGGAAGATTTCGTTCACAAGATCTTTGGCCCTGGAAAGAAACTTGGATCCCTTGTCATTTTCACCATGTGCTTGCTCATAATAACCTCCAGCATTTCCATGCAACTATTTTGCAATATTGAGCACTTTACAAAATTCGAAACTTTTCCAGAAGCTTTTATGAGTAAAATTCGATTTTTTATTTCCATACATTTAAATGTATATTTAAGTGCACATATACATTTGATATAACGAAGTTCTGACTGTGAACACCACACTTTGCTTTCTAATAGTAATGTTATTTTATGTACAATTATATCAGGTATGTTTCAAATCTTGACTCAAGAAGCTTGGATTGAAATTATGGACGAAACAATGGTCCGGACTTCTCATTTGGCTCCAATTGTTGCGGTGTACTTTATCCTGTACCATCTGTTCGTGACACTCATTGTGTTAAGTCTTTTCGTTGCTGTCATCTTGGATAACTTGCAACTGGACGAAGATATTAAGAAATTAAAACAACTGAAATTTAGAGAACAGTCTGCGGAAATTAAAGGTAAATGAAGAAAAGAGCAACTTGAATAAGAGAATGGAACAACAAATAAATATTTTAATTGTATTTTTTGTGTATTTTAGAAACTTTACCGTGGAGGTTGAGAATTTTTGAAAGATTTCCGGATAGTCCACGAATGGCGAGGTTGAACAAGCTTCCAAGTGATTTCATTCTACCGAAGGTCAGAGAATCTTTCATGAGACAGTTTGTATCTGAAGTGGAGGATGAGGACAATATTAATCCTGTCATTCTCGGAAATCATAAATTAAACTGGTGTGCTGATGAACCTCTACTATATCGGAAGCAGAAGATTCTAAAATTATTAACTCCAACTCTACGTTTGCGCAGCATGAATAAACTTCTAAAAAAGTGAGTCTTCTCCTTTTCTTATAAAGAATTAAAATAATTGGCTGTACCAATGTTTTCTGAAATATTATAGGTACTTTGTAACAGCATTAGTGTCAGATTCTAATAATCAACGGATGGTTCTTGGGGATTCTGGTCCTATTCCTGTCCCAACAAAAGCTGGTATAGGGCAGCAAGGGACTGTTAATTTTAAACATAGACTTGATCAAAGAAAGTCTATGAGACGAAGCATTCGTTCGGGATCTTTAAAAATGAAGCAAACTTATGAACACTTTTTAGAAAATGGTCATCCAGGTGCTTTAAGTCGAATGCTGAGAAGTCCGCATGATATAGATATCAAGTTATTACAGGCTAAGAAGCAACAAGCTGAAATGAGACGGTAACTCCTGCTGTTACAGCACATTTCAGCACTCAATTTCAATGCACGGATTTTTTATCGGGTATTATTGACTAATTTTACAGAAATCAGAGAGAAGAAGATTTAAGGGAAAATCATCCTCTTTTCGATACTCCGTTGTTTTCAGTGCCAAGAGAAAGTCACTTTAGAAGAATCTGCCAAACAATAGTGTCCGCAAGATATGATCCAAAATTGAGAGACCCTATAACAGGGCAAGAGAGAAAACTGAAATACAAACGTCTACAGTATGTCTTTAATCTATTAATTTGGATGTTGATTTGTTATACCTAATACTATGTGACTAGTAACTGTATTTTGCAGTAATTTGCTTGGACTTGTGACTTATTTGGACTGGGTAATGATATTGGTGACGACGCTATCTTGCATAGCAATGGGGCTAGAATCGCCTTCTTATCGCGTTATGGAACAGCTTCCATTACAAATAGCAGAATATGCTTTTGTAACGATGATGTGTTTGGAGTTGAGCATGAAGATTCTTGCTGATGGAATGGTGTTTACACCAAATGCACTCCTTAAGGACGCAGCTGGCATTTTGGATCTATTTATCTTCATTGTACGAAATAATTTCAATTTCTGACTATAACTATTACTGTAATTAACATTATTAACATTTGTGTACTACCTATATATGTACTAACTGAATATTTCTAGGTAAGTTTGGTTTTCGTGTGCTGGTTGCCTGAAAATATACCTCCAGGCTCTGGAGCCCAAGCTGTAATGGTCCTTCGCTGTCTCAGACCCTTAAGAATTTACAATTTGGTTCCCCATATGAGAAAAGTAGTATTTGAATTATGTCGGGGGTTCAAAGAGATTTTGCTCGTATCTATCTTGTTGATTGTCCTCATGTTCGTATTTGCTTCATATGGAGTGCAATTGTTTGGAGGACGACTAGCTCGATGCAACGACCCTACCATTTCAATAAAAGAAAAATGCACTGGCATATTTCATCGAAGAATTTTTGTAACTAAAATGAGAGTGGATCCGGGGAAGAATGAAACCTACCCAGCCATATGGGTTCCTCGAGTTTGGTCCAATCCTAGAAGATTTGATTTTGATAACATTGGGAATGCTATGCTGGCTTTGTTCGAAACTCTCAGTTTCAAAGGTTGGCTGGATATTCGAGATGTATTGGGAAAATCTATACAACCGGTTAGCTATTATCATTGATAAAATTCTTAAGAACACTCCTTTAGATAGACTCTAGTATTATATAACATCGATTTCTTTTGTCTTATCCTTAGATCCACTCACTGTATATTCATGTATTTGTGTTCCTTGGCTGTATGATCGGACTGACCTTGTTTGTGGGTGTGGTTATTGCCAATTATTCGGAGAATAAAGGGACAGCCTTGCTAACGGTAGATCAAAGGAGATGGTGTGATTTGAAAAAGCGATTAAAGATTGCTCAGCCTCTACATCTTCCTCCTCGTCCAGATGGGCATCCTATTAGAGCGTTTGCATATGATGTCACACAACACATTTGGTTCAAAAGATTCATTGCGATGGTTGTACTCATAAATTCTGCGCTACTATGTATACGGGTAAGTTCATGGTTTTTGCTTTTTATGTGCTGATACAAAAATTCTAGTACTTTTCAAGGTTTTACGAACTCATGGTCTGTTATTGTCGTTAAATGCTCAATTACAGTGTTTAATAGATTTAAGGTTAGCTTAAGTTCCCATATTACATTGGTTTTCCTACTCCAGTTTTTTCATATAGATAACTCGAGGAAAACCAAACCGAAATTAAAGATGTCAAATGATATTTAAAGCACGGATCTAGACCACAGCCTTTTCGGCGATACAATTTGAAAAGCTACCTTGCTCGCCAAGATATAGGCCTGTACATTTACGATGAGATCTTATTCTAACCTTAAGATTGTCTGTATGAATGCGAATATGTGGGTAACAACGTTCTAGAAACAGGAAATTCATAACAAGGAGGTTCTACCAAATCAGTATCTAATTCATCTTCATCTGAGGAATACGGTACTATTGGTTCCATTTCCATCACATCAATTAGCTGATCATCCCCGGCGACGAATTTTTGCCATTCGCTGTCATCTTCCTCCCCACTAGAATCAGCTCTTCGGGTCATGTATTTAATAGCTGACACTTTACGTTTTCTCCCGAAGTCTTCTTCGTCGGAACTTAACTCGGGTTCTTGATAATCTGGATCCTTAATAAATTCCTTGTCATCGTCAGAATCACAAGGAAGGTTCTCAGTAATGGTCTGGGTGTCCAGATGTCCATGCACTTCGGGGTTGATGTTTTCCAACCCCGTGTCATCCTCACTGGTATCGTACAGAAGAGGTATCTGCTCTTCACCATCGCTCTCTTCCACATCCTCCTCTGCGGGTTTATGGCTTATATCACTGACAGAATATTTTCTGAAACCACAGAGGTCTTCAAAACCCTCCTCTTCGTAATCGTAGTTAAACCAAGTTATGTGTTTCTTCACATCATCTTCTTCTTCCATAATGATTTGATTCAATTCTTTCTCGTGATCAGGATCATACAGCTTTACCAAACTATGTCCTGCATGGTCTACTTTGGATGCAGCTTTATTGACTCCATTCTCAGCAATTGAATGGGAGTTAATATGAATGGTAGACTTTTCTTTCATATTTTTCCGCTTTCCTTTCTTGGTTTCTTTTACTTTGCTTTGCCCAACTTTGTGGAGTTCAGCATCCTCAGATTTCATTGTCATTTTTCTTTTGGGTTTAGGACTCACAATACTTGCTTTAATTCCTTGAGTTGCACGAACGACGGCTCCCACCAACGTTTTCCTGGGCTCAGATGAAACCCCGATTGGTTGTGAAATATTGTTTGATGGACTGACAGAGACAACTAAACCGGAAGATGTAGACGTTGCGCCTGCGGCGAGACTGGTTTGCCCTTTACGCCCAGGGACATCTTCATCAGATGAAATGTCAGTCAAATCCAGATAATTAGGGTTTATTTCTCTCATTGCTTCATCGAACTCTTCCAAGCTCATATTATGCGAATTTTCTAAATTATAACCCAGTTCTTGTTCCTCCTGCGACGGAGTATACTTCTTTACAAATATTCCTTGCAGTTTGTCTAAAGTCTCATTGTCATATTCAAAATCAAAGTCATCTGTTGAATGTTCCAATGTATTATAAGGATTCGGCGGACGACCGGTTATACTATCCAATTCTGTCGGCTCGTAAGCATCCAATGCTCGATGGAGCCAGTCATTTTCAACTGACAACCGCTGGTACTAATAAGTTATTGAAATAATATTAATCATTTATTTCCCGATTATAGTAGGAGTAGATAAATACTTTTATGGGTTTAACGAATGGGTATCATACCCGAATTAACAAAGACTCCTTGTAATTTTTCAACTCATTTAAGTTATCTCGAATCGTCAGCTTGTACCCCACCGAATTTACCATATATTCAATCGCATCTTTGGGCGGGGGTTTGTTTGGCTCATCATATAGTGCTAATATTGATCTTGCAATAATGCTCAATACTCCTGTTTTTTTCAAGAAAAAGTGGAAACCAATTCGGTCCGCCTCGGGCTTAGTAATACACAAATACAATATAGAATTTAATTTTCGTGTTCTGTTAGTTAGATTAGAATATTTGTGCTCGATTCAAATATTTTAGTTGATTACCGCAACTTCTCCGAGAATGGGTTCATAAAGTTTTTGACCTTTACCACGAAGATGAATTTTCCCAGCACTCAAAGCAGCTTGGTATTCTTCTTCGTGAATTGAGATATCAGACAGCCTGGTTTGTACATCAATCATATGTGTAACCCGTCTTTTACTACGTTTAGTAAACCACTGGTATTGTTCAGCAGCCGTTTCTTCTTCGTCGTAATCCTCTCCCTCCATCTCTTCCTCTGCATCACTATGTCCTTGGTTTTTTGGACAGATAGCACGGACACAACTGGAATGCTCATCATAAGGAAATTCCGGAAGACTTTCTTTGTCATCCCCGTCGGTGCTGTAATCATCACTGGACTCCATATACAGATTTCCTTTTTCGTTACATCCTCGGGCACCTTCCTTTCGAACTATCTTCGGAGCTCCTTTTAGAGATGAGGCTGCCGAAGGATATGGTGGTGGTGGCACAAACTCTAAA
>JABASH010003184.1:0-17322 GCA_019776445.1 Tomocerus maximus | reverse complement strand
TGAGACGAGGTTCGTAATACGAGCCTAAATTCTATATAATTAATTGAATCCCTAGGTGAATGCGAAACTTATTACACCGTTTCTCAAACCGGCGGTCTTCAGTCATTCTATCAACTCCAGTCTCAAGCTCAACCTGAAATTTCCCCTGCAGTTCAACCTAACAAGAAGTCCAGCTCTTCCGAGGAAAATCTCGAGTACAATTCTAGCAACTCCAGAGAAGAGAGTGATGAGGTAATGCTGATTTTCTATTAACATTAGTTTTCTTAAATTAAAAACAATCTTTGTTAAATTAATTCTGTTTCATCATTCCAGACTTACCAACAAGGAGAATTGCCATGGCCTAAGGCCCTGACACGTTTCTGCAATCCCAACGATCAAATCTACGAAGTCAGAAAAGTCTTGAACTTCACCCGTTGCAACCAAAAGGCTGTTTTGGGACACGTTCATCCTGCTGAACTTATTAATTGCCGTCCTGGAGATAACCAATGCGGATCCAACTGGGCTGTAAGTAACAATATTTTTTCTACTCAATAAACCTTAAAATAATTAATATTATTTTTTGTTTGTTGATTCCAATAGCGTGTCGTTCAAACGAAATTCTTGCTTTGCGGAACCAGCCGTCGCTCTTACAACATCCTCAAAATTACACAAGACGAGTTTTTCTCATTTGGTCTCAGCAAAGAACACACCATCCACGGTGGTATTGTGTGCAACAGTACAATCAACAACATTCAACCAGCCACTGCCGAACACAAAATCGAAATACGTAACCCAAAGGTTTTAGACAATTTGGTGCACTATTTTGATCCCCGTGAACAGCAACTACTTAACAATGGACAAGTTCCAATTGCAACTCACAGTCGTCGGAATAGCCAAGATTCCTCCAGTGAAGAAAATACAGATCAGTATCGTCGTTTCGACAGAAGCAACAGTGACAACACCAGAGACTCTCAATCCCAAGAGACTGGTATGTCTGTTCAACAGCTTGGATAAATTTTTTCTAAGATTTTATTCCTATATAATTACATATAATATATCTCATTACATTTAATATATATAGTGGACGATTCAATTCGCAACGACAATGTCCGTAGCCAACTTCCTCTTCCTTCACTTAAGTTAGCTCCATTGAGTCATTTCATGATCTCACCCTTGACCAAGGATCAAATGCCCAAGCGCATTGACGAACTATTGGAAGAAGTTTGTCAAGCTATCGGAACTCCTACTGACAAGCAATCCATTGCCGAATCCGAAACAGTTTCTAATCTTGCGGCTATCTCTAGGTATGCTTTTAATGTTTAGAAAAGTAACTATTTTATCTGCAATTGTCTAAATAGTTCCAATTTATTAGCTATCCAGCTAATGTCCGTATTGTTGTTAATCTACCTGAATAATAATTATGAATTTTTTAACTTCATAGAGTCATTCGTCGCATGAACGCTGGAGACATTTCGGAAGTTGTCCAAAGATATAATTCACAGTAAGCATTGTTTACAAAGTTTTTACTATGAGCAAAAATATCTAAATTATTACCCTTGAAAGTAGAACTTTTATAATATGATACATGTACATATACAATTTCCAGGAGCGGTGGAAAACAACAAAGATGTAAATTTAACTTCATGGTAGACTGCGTTGCAGTTGCTGGAACTAACCCTGCCATCGTTGTTCTCAACGAGTTGATTGAAAAGGAAATAATCACCGGAGCAAAAGCCGCCCTAATCTTATCGGTGTGACTTTCATTCGTTAAATACAATTTACTTTCTTTTCTTTGTATATACGTTGTTTTATTTTAGTTTTTTGTTTTCAGAACTATCCAACTAATATTCGATATCCTACTCCAGAATTGTTGAACCACATCAGCGTAAGGGCCAATAATTTTAATTTCCAAAAATTTTAATTTCGTATCCTAAAATTGTATTTGATAAACCTATAATGTCCTGTATTCACTCTAACAGCAATTGATCGAAACCAAAGCTGTACAGAAACAAGAGCAAGTGAAAATCAATGGTATCCTAGCCCTGACCAACCTGTTGTACCTAGCTTGCATCTGCAAGAACAGCAAGGAATCCAGATACCCAGTTTCTACTTATGGCCATTTCTGTAACGAAGATTTAGTCCGCTCCAAATACACTCATAAATATATTGATTCCGCGAGACGTAACCTCAAGGGAGGACAAAATAATCAGAAATGGGCCACCGTCGACTTTGCCGCTTTGGGAAATCTTGGAGATCCTTCCATGCTCCCCTTTATTCAAGAAGTCCTCGACACATCTAAAAGTGCATTCCAGAAGGTTAATGCTATTTACGCCATGAAACGGGTGATTACCTCTCGTGATAATGAAAATAAGAATCAACAAGATAGGCGTCATACTCCCATTGATCGTACTGGCAGGTATGTATTATATATGTATTATTGGTAATCATTAATCATATATAGGAAACATTTAATTGAAAGTTATTTATAGGGACCCTATCAGCATCAACGTCGTTGAAACCAAAGTTTTGCCCATTCTTATGTCCGTCAGCTTTGACAAATCCGAACATCATCAAGTCAGAATTGCTGGTGTGAATTTAGTATTCTATTTTGATTGTGGTTTAATTTAATGTTTAAAATTTAAACCATACTTAGTAAAAATATTTTGTTTTATAACCAGGCATCGAGATGTTGATTTACTGCAACATGGCTGACAACGCTGTTATGGAACAATTGGCTCTGCTTACATGGGATCGCCAAGATAGCCAGGAAATTAGATCCTTCATTTACAGCACCATCAAGGGACTTGCTACCATCAACCGTCCTTTGTCTGCCTCCCAGTGGAGAATGTAAGCTTTTGTGTCTTGCATGATTATATTTATTAATATTTTGAAATATTATATCGAAGTTTGTTTTCTAAAGGAAGCAAAAGGCTTTGGCTGTCCTTCCTTTGACCAACCACTTTGAACAAGGATATGCTCTGTCCAAGAACATTTTCCACTCTGAAAAACTTGAACACATTGTAGCTGGAGAATTCTTCCAGGCTTCTTACATTGGTTCTCGCGACTCGAATATTCCAAACAACATTTACTATCGTAGCTACCATCAATTCGGAGCCGGTGGTATCGGAGTCAACCCATTGGAAGTTTCTCTCCGTGGAAATTCTCTTTCCAGGTTGGCTGATCGCCTTTGGAAACAAGTCGTCGGAACACGCCCTGATGAACGCAATGCTCACCCACAACTTCATGAGGTCTTGAGATTTTATCCAATCATACTTGAGATCTTAATAAATTATTATAATTAAAATATATTTTGAGTGATATTATTGGTTACAGCTCAAGAACCTGTTGGGAATTGAAAGCCGGGATATGAACGAAAGTCCACAAGCCTCCCTTTATATCAATGTACGCAATGAAATGAGCAGTCTTTTTGTAATGTCTGCTGACGAAATCGAGGCCATTATCCCGAGTAAGTTTCATGTTATCGCCTGTTAAATGTTATAATTATGTTATATGTTGTAAGTCATTTTCTTATATAATACGTATGTAATTTTTGTTAGAATTGAAGATTGACGCCCTATTGAATCTTAAACGAGGAATCAATCTTGATAACCAATATTTTGGTGAATTGGCTGGGCACACCTTTGAAATGACAACTTCTTTGGGTGTTCCATTGATTTACAATTACCGCAACCCATTTATGATGTCCCTTCGTGGAGAAATGAAATTGGTCAACAATGGATTTAAGGACAACCAAGTTCTCTCTCAAATTCATTTCGTTTACTCATGGAAAACTCACGGAAGTGTCAGTGATGCTATTTACAATATTTTGGGAATTATTTATGCATTAACAAATACTCTGCTTAAAAGGGATTCTTTTCATCGCAATAAATTATTCTTTGAACTAGATTGCCTTCAAACTTCCTTTCCTTGGGAAGATATTCAAAGCTGGAATTCAACGTCATTTTACCTTCGAAGCTCCCCTCCGTGTTTCCGTTCGTCGTGCTGAGAGTAAAGAAGTGGTCATTTCTGTAACTCCAATGCAATTGAACCAAGATCGTCCTCAAGGCAAAATCGATATCTTAACCTACCACCAGCATCCATACACCGCCATTTTGACCGACGAATTCTATCCCACTGTACATCGCAAGGGCGGAAAGATGGAAATTGTACACTCCGAAAACCAATCCCCAGTATCTGAAACTCAGCAGTCTTTCGGAGAACAAGCTCTCGGTTTTGCTTTCAATGTTGACTTGAAATCAGATTTCAGACAAGAAAAGGAATCTATTCCTGGATGGCTTCGTTTCGTTCAGAAATTCAAAAATCCTTTCACCCTGTACAAACTGGGATATCTCGGAGATAACGATGTTAAATTTGCCAGCCGAAAACTCGTTTTGGATCTCGACCGATCCCCGGCTAAGACTTTGGTTCTCGCTGTCGCAGCTAGTAAGATTTTATGTTTTATTCAATCGCAAATTAAATGCAATAATGTAGAAAATCCTTAATTTCTATTCCTAATTTCTAGAGCGTCAAGATGGAAGTCTCCCTGATTGGTCTGTCCAGTCATCTGGATCATCATCTTCATCATCTTCCGAAAGCCAGGAGCAACCCGCCCACTACCGTGCCAACAGAGTTAGCAACAGAGTCAGCGGAAGCGACGAGCAAGTCTACTCAAAGCACTCCTCCACACCAATTCTTGATATTGCATCTTCCTCTTTCGAATCATCTAAAGAGAGCAGCAGCAAAGAGAGCAATTCAGCTGAACAAGTCAACCAAATCAGTGAACGTAAGTTTCTTTCAATAAGAAATTTAAATTGTACAGTAACTATTTACACGATGTGTGAATAAGTGTATTTATGAATTCCTAAAACAGGCAGACGTACCATTGTTGTCGCTCTTGTCACCAAGAAACAATTTATCGTTCCCTCCGTTGAACATACCAGCAATATTGTCCAAGTTTTGGGCAAGGGTGAGAATCATGTTCAATATCTGTTACAATATGTCAGCCAAGATAATCGTGTCTCACTCCGTTTGGCGTCTGGTGATGCTGCTAACCAAGCTGCAGAGAAATTCCGTCAAGTAACTTCCTCTTCATCTGTCAAGTCTGTTATTGAATCCATTGTAAAGGTCCCCAATGACAAAAAGCAACAAGATGGTTGCATTGAATTCAAGGGTAAATACGAAGGACCTCGCAACGCTAACCAAAACATTTTGGTTGTCTTACGCAAAACTCTTTTGGAAAATCCTCTCACTGCTTTCGCCCAGGGTATAAAAATTAAAATAAATATACCGATATATCAATTGGTTTTTCGAATTATACTGAAAATGGATTGTAATTAGGTAAACTTCTCTTTGGAAAATCCTGCAACGACTTCCAGTACAATATCAAAATTGATGCTAAACTTCGTCGTGGCGAGAAAATGACTCGCTGGGCAGCAACAGAATCACGTGAAGCTAAGCTTTGTTCGCAAGACGAGAAAGATGGGTTCTACTCTTCACCGATCTGTCAATGGGTAGCACGTAACCAAGCTTCTCTTCTGAACATAGTCAACTTGAAACTGAAGGTAAGTTCATTTCTTTTTAAAATGATACAAATAAGCGTTAATTCTTGAGTATGATCTTTTGCCTTTTTATTTGTTCAGGCCAACCGTCCACTTCCTCCAAATGTGAGGAACTTTACTCGAATGGGAGAAGATGCAATCCGATTTATTTACTACCCATCTCAATCTTATAACTCTGTCCCAGAAGAAAACCAGGAACGTACAACAAAGCCTGAGAGTTTGGAAATCAATTATAAATTCTCTCCCGACAGTCAATTCTTCAACGTTGAAGTTGTGAAGCCCAAATCCCGATGGGAATTGAATAATGTCAAGGCTAATAGTTTCATCGAGGCGTTCCTTCCTTTGAGCGCTACAGTTAGCATTGTCGACAGTGTTCGTGAGGCTGTTATGGGAGTTAATGCCCAACGTAAGATGATGTTAATTTTATCACAAAGAATTTCTTCTGAAAACTATTTTATCTATATGTACAAAAGATTTTTTCCTGTGACTATTTTCTACATTTGGTTTATTTGAATTTTTTCCGTTGACATGTAGGTATATGTTCAGTCGAGCAAAATAATATCGCAACTTTCGACAATGTGACTACAACTTTCCGTAGAAGCCTTTCATCCGGATGTTACACCCTTTTGGCCAAGCAATGTGCTAGCAATTTATTGCCCCCAATGGCTGTCTCAGTTAAGAACATTGGTTCCAACAACATGGACCTTCTCGTTCACCTTGGAGGAAACACCAAAATCGAAGTCATCACTTCCAGAAACTCCAGAAGTCAATTCACCGTCAAGGTCAACGATCAACATAGGCAATTGCCATACATTCACCGCAACAAACAAGACCAAGAAGCTCAATCTGGCGATTACATTGCCAAGATTGTTCAGATGCCCAATGTGGGTGTCCAAATCATTACCCCAACTATTAAAGTCGCAATTGATGGAAAACGTGTCATTGTTTTCTCACATCCAGCCTACCACAACTCTACCTGTGGTGTCTGCGGAAACAACGATGGCGAGAAGGTAATAAATCGTAGAAAACAGAAAACCCACCCAACTATAATTCATAATATAAACACCATATCTACTTGCTTCATGATGATTGTATTGTTTCCAAATGTTGTAATGTAATCGTTCCTTATAAAGGTTGCTGATATGAGAAGCCCTAAAAATATCCCCTTAAGCCGTGGATCCCTTTTTGTCGCCAGCTGGCAATACGATGGCAAAGATGGTCAGGACCAACAATGTAAAATCGACTCGAAACTCCAAAGAGAAGTCAAACAGGAAGAGACTCTGGTGCTTAACAACAAACAATGGTTCCCCAGAAGCTATTTACGGTCAGCTTCTCTGCCACAACAACAAGAATGGAGCCAACAACAACAACTAAGGTGGCAACAACAACAACAACAACAACAACAAAGGTGGCAACAACAACAACAACAAATAATTTGGCCGTCTTCTAATTAAGCCGTCTTCTAAGAGTTCTTATTCCTAAGATAGGCTTAGGATGGTGTAGTTAAACTATCGAATTGCCCTAGCAGTCAATAATGAAATCAATCTCTTCTTAACATACCTACTTTTCTTCTACTTTCCTATGTACAAGCATTTCATGGTAGATTTTTGGCAACGATCGGTTTGTCCTTCTTGATGATTTATGTCCAACAAACCTGTGATAAAAACTAAGAAAAGAACTCCTGTTAGCTTTTAACTTTCTTAACAAACTTATTCTCGTCAATAAAAGTCGGTAGGAATTCTACATAATGATAAAGATGTATTTCTACGATGTTTCAATTGGTAACGTTTTTTACATGTTCTGTAATACTACCATTAAATTTACCTTTGAAAACTCTTATTTCTAGCATTTATTGTATCAGCATGCTAGATCTGTCACAGATATTAGGATTTAGTTAATGTGTTGGAGTGTTATTGTGTATTTAATTATTATTGATAAAATTCAGGCTGATTATGTTTAACTGGCAACTTTGGTGAAATGTTTGTAAATTAATGTATTTGGTTCCTATCTACTTACAACCGAAAACTGTTATTAAAACATGCATTTACAAAATACAAACCTTTTTTTTAATAACTGGATTTTACTGCAGCATTGGGGTACACTTGATTCTTAAGGGCTACATGTACTCTCATTTTGGTCATATTCAATAATTCAAGTCATATTCATATGATATTCTCGTAGTCAATTCCATTTCACTAGGTTTTCAGCGCAAATTATTCATGTTATCATTTTAGTAGCTGAATGCATACACTTTGCCTATTTGATTTGTCCAGTCTGTGTTTTTGCACCTACTTTACTTAGTATTTAGTATATAAATACCCTCACACACCTGTCGGAAAATTGCAGAGAACAATTACCGTAATCTAATTAAATCAATAATTACTTAATCAGTGTGCCAAAACAATTATGCTGTGCATTCTATTGCTAAATATTATGTCTCTTCTGCCTCTGGGTTATACCTTTGTCAGATCCAGTACATTTCTAACAATGAGTAATTATAATATGTACGGTAAATGCAATGCATACGATTTGGACCAATTTTGTGTTTCATGAGGAAGAAGATTCCTTTCTGCTTAGATAGTTTAATGGAGTGCATTGGTGGCAGACAAAATAAAACTTGCCCAAAGTAAATTTCCCTTAGACAACTAAAGATGCGTACTGTTTTAATACTATCGTTAGCTTTGGTAAGCTATTCCTTATTTGGCAATTCCTAATTTAGGTAAATATTTTTATCCTCAATCTTCAGATCGTTAATCTTTGGATTTTTAGGCTTTAGGACATTCAGCTCCAGTAGACACAAATGTAGATTCGTCAAAATCGGAAGAGGAAAGAGATTCCAAGCAATTATTAACTCTAGCTGAATTTCGGAAAAAAGTAGGGCAAGTAATTGGAGAAGAATTGACTAAAGTAATCAACGGAGCTTTCACGATACCCCCAATAGCAACGGAAGCAGCTCCAGTTACCGAAGCAGCCCGTGTCACCGAAGCAGCCCCTGTCACCGAAGAACAAACAATTATAGTTTACATAACAGAACCTCCTCCAGCTCCTGAGGAAAGTATTCCTCAGACTTCTGCATCTGAACGCGTTCCAAATGCTGCTTCTCAATCCGCCTCCGAAGCTCAGCCAGCTCCTTCCTCGCCTCCAGCAACATCAGCACCGGTAGAAACAATTTCTGAAGTTGCTGCAACAGAATTGGTCCAAGAAGCTTCAACAGCGGAGGATGAAGATGAAGAGGAGACAGAGGCCCCAGAATCTACAACAACTGACCCGGAAGTAGTGAGCGCAAACGCCGTGGCAGAAGAATCAGCAACAAATATTCCAGTGGAAACCAATGAAGCCACTTCAAATGTGGAAGTTGAAGAAGGGTCGACTCCAACGTTACCACCAGCACCAATTGTTGGTAAAGTAGTAGAGACTACAGAAGATGACGAGAGAGATGGGGCTTTCACATTTCCCCCGGTAGCCACTGTTTCGGGAAGTGTTGTTGAAGAGGCTTTTGAAAATAGTCAATCCACGGAGCCAGTCCCAATTGGTAGTAGTACTCTTTCAGCCAGTGGAACACCAGTTGACGAAGATGACGATGACGAAGAAGATGAAGATGAGTATGAACTAGAGTATGAAGAAGTAGAAGACGGAGATAATCGAACTGCAAAAAAGAAAATCATAAAAAAGGTTTCCATAAAAAAGGTTCCCTTAAAAAATGCTCCCATTAAAAAGGTTCCCTTAAATAATGTTCCCATTAAAAAGGTTCCCCTAAATAATGTTCCCATAAAAGAGCTTCCTTGATTTTCTTGAGGAAACTGTTCACACAAGTAATAAAAAATGTCGTGTCCTTGCATTAGATAATATTATCTTGTGAATTGTTGAATAAAGTCCTATGACAACTCTCGTATGATTTGTATTGCCACATTGTTGTTGTAAATAATAAATACCTCCTTTGGATTATACCTACTTGTAAGCCTACTTGTGTTAATTGCATGAAATAATATGAAGACTTGAAACACTGCATGAATTCATGTTCTGTGAAGTCGAAAATCTAGGAGAAGCAGTTTAATGTCAAGTTCTTCCAATTTAATTGTGTCCAACAACCATCTCTGAGATGTCGAAGCAGAAGGAAAGGAAAGGTACACCCAAAATGGATGTGAAAGAACTGAATGAGATCATCGGTCAAGAGGATAATAATGTACCTAAGAGTAAGGCACCGAATGTTAAGGCGGAGAAAAGGTTGTTGTGAAAATTTTATAAGAATTTACGTTTTTCATTGTAAATACTAAATATTTATAGATAATAAATTGCTTTTATGAATGTAGCAGTTCTTCTGAAGAGCATTTGGACTTAAGTACAGAGGAAGGACTAAGGAAAATCATTGAATGTCCCATTTGCCTCGAAGTGCCCTTGCCACCCATTTACCTTTGCTGCAAAGGTCACATCGTCTGCAGCAGCTGCCAATTGAGAACTGATTACTGCCCATTATGTCGCTCCAGATATGGCGACACCCGAAGTTTCGTTGCAGAAAGCATCGTTGAAAAATGCACTTTAAGATGCAAGCATGTAGAGCAAGGATGTACAATGATTTGCAAAGGGTCTGAAATGCCCGAGCATTTGAGAAACTGTGATTTTCGCCCAGTGAAATGTACTGATTGTGCTGGCAAATGGATCGATTTCAATTCTTATCATTCCCATTTAACTGATTTTCATCAGATCAACGGAACTGACACCCCTGATGGGTTTGTCGTCTACAATATGAACCTCGTGAGAGCTGTTAATCCTGGTATGCTACAAACTATTAGTACAGTATGTACATTAGAATCCTAAAAGAAAAACTGACCTACAAATTAATATTATTAATTATTATTATTTCCAGGTGAAAGATTCTGCTGGCCTCAGTATTATTTCAAAGCTTTCGGAAAAACATTCCTCCTGAGACTTTATGCTACCCACTACTTCATCTGTGCTTACGTCTGTCTGTTGGGATCCAAAGAGGACTGTGACAAATTTCGTATCGAAATTGAACTTCATTTGCCATCTGACGATGTAAGAAAATGTAATACTTTGCCTAGTACAAAATATATACTTAATAAAATACTTTGAAATGTGTTAACTATTTTCCTTTAGTCAATGGTGCATTCTTGGACAGGAAAATCATCTCATTTTCGTGATGATGCGTCAATGGAAATCTTCCGACGAGGTCGAGGACTAGTTACTCCTTTTGAAACGATGCTGGAAGTAGCATCGATTTCAAGTGAATTGGCCGAGTGGATGTACCACGTTAAAATCAAAGAGGTTTTTATTTCTTTCTTACCAGTGAGATTAAAAATATATGTACAATTAATTGAGTAAGTGTAATTACGTAGATACCAGTTTCTCCTCCGAGCCCTCCGATGCCATCTCCAATACCTTCAGCAGTCTCGGACCCAATTGCCAGTGCTACCATCGAGGAAAATGTTGCAAGTTCTGTTCCAGCAGTTGATGAAAATAGTAACGTAACCAGCAGCAGACATCCTGTAAATAATTCTTACACCGTTTCATCCCCTGCTCCTGGACCGTCTATGAATTCCCCCAGTTTGCAGTTCGTTCCTCCTAGCAGTTTCGGTATACTGAACACGGCTTCTCTATTTGCTTCTGCTTACTCTAACATTGGAATGACCAATCGTGGGAATACTACTATGAGCAGTTTCATGTGCAGCGATTGGGATGACTCTGATTCGACTGATTATGATCATTATTGAAGAAAACGGGACTAAAACTTGCTCCTGTAGATGAAATTGCAAATAATATTATTTTAGTATCTATACTCATTACTACTCGTGCCATGTAAAACAAATTCACTAAAAGTTCGCAGATTCTACTAATTGTGAAATAATTCATGAAATTATCCGTATAACCCCAATGTAATAGTATTGAGTTACCTAAAGGAAGTTTAATGTTTATCGCAAATCCACATGTCAGTGTTAACTTTGCTGGGTTTTCTACATCAACGATTACAATTACGAATGTTTAACTAGCTATAATAACAATTTTGTGTTCATGCAATCCGTGACTATAATGTATCACCGATACCAAAAAAATGTATATATGACCTTATGAACATAAAGTAATGGATATTATAGCACTTGATAATTTTAATGTAAAAGTGTCTGTTGAAAAAGCAAGTAAACTCATTACTACAAAATATATATGTATTCAAAATGTAATTTTTCAAAACTTTTCCAACTTTCAAGAACTCTAACTCTCATTTTACATCACATTTGGCTGACATTTGGCATACATCCTATTAGCATCATAAATGATGAAAGGCAGATGAAAGGTAAACATACAGATGAAAGAAATATCTTCATTATTTTAAATTAAGTTTCGTATTTTTATGAATACTAAGGTGGTAGACCTACACATTGTGAAGAGCAAAGTCGACTTTTATGAAGCTATGGAAGTCGCACACGGCAGCGATGAAACAATAAATTCACATAGATGCATAGATAATGTTTAAAACATGTATTTTCATACACAGTATGTAAAACCATGTAAAACACATAAAACTCTTTGCGGACCTATTTATAGATACGGATTAGAAATATTTATTTCGAAAATTATTACATATGCATAATACATGGATGAATTACATAATTAAAAAAGTAGAAAGACAGCATTTTTGGGATAAAATGTAAGGATTAGACGATAATTTAGGTATACTTTAAAACAAAATCAGTATGGAATATTTTAGGAATTTGTGCGTATGTACATTTACTATATAGTACTAAATGGTTTCATGCGTTTACAAATCATAATGTTAAATCCTATTAATTTGGAAAAGACAATTTCAGCAGTGAAGATTTACAGTACCTTAATTGGCGCACATAAATGACTTTAAGGATCAGAAGGTGCAGCGACGCTTTCGCTTGGATCAGAAGGGGCAGCGACGCTTTCGCTTGGATCAGAAGGGGCAGCGACGCTTTCGCTTGGATTAGAAGGGGCAGCGACGCTTTCGCTTGGATCAGAAGGGGCAGCGACGCTTTCACTTGGATTAGAAGGGGCAGCGACGCTTTCGCTTGGATCATGTGTCAAATGGCCATCCATAAAGAACTTGGGCTGACCCTTTTTGGAAGGCCACTGTTGCTCTGCCACTTGGAGAACTTCCGGATGGGAAAGAAGATATTCGTCATATTGACTCAGAGCTGCTTCATCCCCGCCAGAAATTGAATCACTTACTGTTGTGGCAATACTGAAGAGTGGGTCGGATATCTTTAATTCATCACGATTGTCAGTAATTTTCTTGATTTCTGCCATAGCTGAGGCTTCCTTTGCGTCCTGTGCAGCATCTGGATGGAGTTTCACCTCTATATCGTGCTCATGTTGATGGTCGAAAAGGGGCTTCAAAGCTGCTAGTTTACCTGCTTCTGCACTATCTTGCAACTCCGTTTCTCTCAACCGAATTGTGACAGATGCATACTCCTCAATGATATGCCAAGCCAACACTGAAAATATTTGATAATAATTATCAATACTCATCCATAGATGTACCAGAAAATGAAAACAAGAATGGAGTTAGGTATGCTTACTAATATCATCTTCGGTAAGGAACTCAGAGCAAACTGCGAATCGAATGACGTATTTGTCATGGAATACAGAAGGTACCATATGAAGTTTACGGGAGAATTCGAGAGCTTCCAGAAATCTTTTATTGAGTTTATTCGTACCCTTCAACCGAAAGCAGACAAGTCCCACCTATTTGAAAATTGTAATATTCGGCAGTTCGGCACATTAAAATAGATTATATAATTAGGAAGGCAATTTAATTTTCAATCTCTGTAAACTCTGAATACTCACCCTCACTGGACCAACGACCTCGAAGCGAACATCCCGTTGCACGCATCTTTCAAATAGTTTGCACAAATTAATGTGAAGTCTGCAGTAACTACGTAAACCTTCGATTCCGTAACTGCGGATAACAAGCCACAGCTTTAATGAACGGAATCTTCTGGTGCCGGGTAATCCCCAGTACTGTATTTTAATATCACATTAGATGCAAAGCACATATTATTAGATTAGATAATAGTTTATTAACTTACTCTGTAATCGACAATCGGATGCTTATAAAGGGATTGGTCACTTCCTGACAAACAATCAATCAGAATACTTTTGTCTCGCGACCTTTGTAATAACAAATACATAAAAAAATATTAGATAATATGAATTTGGCATATAATAATGCATTACCATAATGACCAGAGAACGGTATCACTTGAAGCTAAAAACTAACCAATGCAAGGAAGCGTCAAAATTGCAGAGCATCCATTTATTGGTATTTGTATTAAAAGACCAGGCATACTATAACAAAAATACAATTGTAGAAAAATTGCATGATAATAATAAATATTATGATACTATATCAGAAGTCAGAACACAAATCAGACAGAAGCTTAGAAGTAGAAACCTCCATTCCATAGCTCAAATATCTCATTTCCGGGCAGACAAACGAGCTTCCAGCATATGCTGCATCGACATGCATGTACATATCATTTTCTTGACAAATAGGTCCAACTTCCATCAAATCATCAAAGCAACATATGCCAGTAGATCCTAGAATAGCGCAATAATAAAAGGGAACGAGACCGTTTTGTTTATCTTCTTTAATTGCCTACAAATTCAGAAAAAATAATTAAAAAATAAACTAACATTATTTTAAATTATACTTTTGTACAGCTCTGAGTGTGTCAGCACGGATTCCCCCCGACTCATCCGGTTCCAAAAGACGAAGCTTGATCAGACTAATCATAGAAGCCTTTTCCACACAAGAATGGCATTGTGATGAACAATACCCAACCATCATCCGCATTATCACAGCTCTTGGCTTGCCGGGAAATGTTTTGCGAAGTCTCTTTACTGACCATTCTCGTGCGGCAATCATCGACAAGAGAATTGCGTCCGATGCAGAAGTCTGAAAAAATATTATAAATATGCACATTCTGTACTCAATTAATTAGATTCAATTTTAATTTTTTTTACTTGAATGACACCACCTCCTTTGCTCTGTGGATTGGAAAAGTAAGAGTAAAAGAATTTTGGTAAACCCAGGTATTTTGCAGCCCAATCCAAGATGATAATTTCCAGCTCAGTGGAAACTGGACATTGGTCCTAGGTAAAAGAGTTAGAATAAAAACTAAAGAAAATGCATCAATATACTGTCTAGCCATGTAGTATTTTGAATTGCCTTTCCATAATTTTATTGTAGATACTGTACAATAATGTTTTAGTAATTGATATTCATTTATACCCATGAAGAGCCATTTATTCCAACTGCATTTGACAGAATATCTCCCAAGATTGAAGGCCAGGAATTTCCAGAGGGAAAATATGCAAAAAACATCTTGTGCTGCCAATGAGCCATCTGAAAATGTGGTAGAATAATAATTAATTGCCTTGTGAAACCGACTATATACATTATATCTAAAAAATCTAAATTTTATTTATCCACTCACTCCTTTGAGAATCAACGGTTCAATATCTTTCATGACATCCTCCCAACTATCGGGCTGTTCTGGGGCTTCGGCTGGCATAATTTTGGAAAGGTATCCGGGGGTCACTTCCGGAAGTGGGGTCCTTTTGTTTACTGTTTCCATATAGTTTGCAGCAAACTCGACCATTTCGTAACCACATTTTCTAAATGTAGCTGAATCCATTGTGGAAAATATTTATTACCAAAATGTAAAATTATATTAGTATTCTAGTACGATGACTATTCAATTTGAAAACGTTCCAGTAGCCGGGTGCAAAATTTCTTGGTAAGGGAATCCTAAAATTCTACATACAGTACAATGACGTACATTCGACAAAACAAAATGCCAAGGGACATACAGTACCATAAGTTGTCTAGAGAACCTACTACTACTATGCCCATTATGTCTCTCTCTCTCTCATTACGTTGCAGTGCAGAAACCATCGTTGAAAAATGCACTTTTGATAAACACCCATAATATTACATGGATTTCAAAATGACTATTTGACTATCTTGATAGGACGGGCTGGACGGAGTTCAGCGATCCAAGCGATCCAAGATTTGTAAAATAATTCATGAAATTATTCGTATAACAATGTAATAGTATTGAGTTACCTAAAGGCAGTTATTATGGCATGTTTATCGAAAATCCACATGTCAGTGTTTTTCTGGGTTCCCTACATCAACGATTACAACTATTTTGTTTTCATGCAATCCGTGGCTACAAATTATGTACCACCGATACCAAAAAGCGAAGTTGCCATAATAAGTAAAGAAGAGCCTCTCTTTCAGGTATTAACAGAAATGATTTTATTCACGAATTTCCTTTCTAGATTTTCTACTTCTACTTACAGAATTCTCTGGGTATAATCGTATTTATTATCTAGAAAAAAGGCACATTTAAATTGTTTAAAAGTGTATGATTCATTTGTGTAATTTATTGTCTATTGTATCGTCTTCCTTACCTGATAAATTGGATTACAGGGAGTCACAAGCTTGGTACACCAAAACGAATTGGTACTACCTGTAGAAGAAGAACAATGATAACAAAAATTATGGGTTTTGCAACGGGATCAAGGTTTAGGCTTTGTGTAATCATATTTTGTGATGAAAGATTACCGTATCTTTAGGAATCATTTTAATTGGAAGTACTTGATACAATTTATCCAACATAGTCGAAATCAGTTCCTGGGATTTAATGACACAATCGTCTGCAATATCATCGATTCTATCAGCAATACCCGGAGCATGAAGAGCGATATCTTTCAATCTATTCAATGTTTCTGCCAAAAGTCGTTCCGTTTCAATCAATGCACTAGCCACTCTTGTAAGTAATTCTTCTAAAGACATCCCCAAAAGCGATTCTATGACTGTAAGAAGAAAAATTACATTACAAATCACAACTTAATCCATACAGAAGAAATTAATAATGACAAAAAGAAATTAATAAATTACCATCGCCAACAAAGTCACGTATTTGTTGTTCTCCTGAAAAAACTGGGGGTCTTTGGAAGGAGATGATCGGTAGAACCAATCCCAGATCCCTCAGAATAGGTCCTACATCTTCGAGAGAATCACTAAGAGCAGTTTCAATGAGGGAATTGATTTCCCTCTTGATATCATCATTGACCGCATCGATAATTGCGGTTAGCTGACTCACGGCGGTTCTCACCAGTCTGTCTAATCCTTTAAGACAATCGTCGATTTGAGTCAATAAGACAGGAACGTCGATTCCAAGGATGGCTTTTATGATATCTGTAAGCCAGTCTCTAGGACGGCTGGGCTCACCACTGAGTGCCGTGAATTCTTTTTCTGAAACTACACAAGTCAAAATGAAGTTGATTACATTTGTTTTAACAAATTGATTGACACGTCCTTTGATAGTGGAAAAAGTTAATTAATTACCATGTTCATTGCTAGGGGCTAAATCCGAAGGCGCAGCCCACACTGCGACCAAAACAACAGACAAAATCCCCAGAAGAGTAAACCACTTCATTTTTCAAACAAACTGAGTGATTAGCAGGAAGCTAGTGAAGATGGGAATTAAAGCCTAAAATCACAACCTCTAATTAGCCAAAACCTTAGTTAATAACTTGGAATAGTCTTTTATAGTCTCAAATGTCATGCAAATCATCACCCTTCGTAGTTCAGACTCGAGTACTTGTACTTTTTCAAACATACTCATACATATACCTTCACAAATTACGACAGAGAACATATTTCATTCAAGAGTCATCACTAATTATATTATATCTACAGCAATTCTTGATATTTAAATGTATAAACTTAGGG
>JABASH010003183.1:0-17328 GCA_019776445.1 Tomocerus maximus | reverse complement strand
TGTGCTCTATTGGCAGAGGAGCAGGTCAGTCCCAGCATGACGGGTTTGCCCAAAGAGGTTTAAGGTCGCATTATTCATCTTTTCATTCAAAAAAACCAATTCTTATTCCAAGTACTTTACACACAATCGTCGTGGGATCAGTAACAATACACAAACTTAGTCATATCATATTTTCCATTATTAGTATTATCACACATGAGCATTGAAAATAATGGGATAAAAACAGAAATGAAAACTCAAATGATGCCACAGATTTACAATTTACCGAAAGTAAGCATACTTTCCTGTAGTTCGGTATTTCCTATGAGAGATTGGCGCATGCAAAATTTGCATCTAAATAAAATAGTTTAGTAACAAAATGTTTCCAATGTGTTTTATTTTAATCGGCTTTTTTACATTTTAGCCAGCAGGCCATTTTTTAGCCGACTAAAATAGTAGTGGCTAACTGGCTAAAATGGATTTTAAAATTACCAAGGTTAAAAACCATTATAGCCACTACCATTTTAGCCACTAGCCCTGGGCGAAAACATTTTTTTTTCAAAAACAAATACTTTTGATATTTGATCAAGTAGAGGAAAAATAGCATATTCTAGCCTTACAAATTGTAGATTGATACATTAAAAATACTGAAACAGTCCCAACGGGTTTACATGTCATAAGCTAAGCCTAAGTGGGAAGTAAATCGTGGTTTGTCGACATAAGTGACTTTTATTGAATAGGCAATAGAGTAATAATTAGTAGAATTACAACAAAAATGATTCGTTTGGGATGGAATAAATGTAATAGCCATTAAATGCGTAAATGTATAAAAATTACCGTTTTGAAGTGTAAGGATGGAAGAGACAAGAAAAGGTGAAGAGATAATTATTTCTGCGCTCATTAGAACGTCAAATTAAAGCTGACAGATGATTACGCAATCAAGGAGCTTAGCTAAGCACATCCAAGAGCATAGCATTGTGGATCCTAAAAATACTAGGTAAAAATGCGTAAGTAGTAGAAGCATATCTGAGAGCATAAGATTATAATAGTCTTGTCATATAGATAGATTGTAAAGAACGGAATTGAATGTACAAAGTCATCTTGAACATTGAAGCCAACAGCGATTCCCTCATTAAGAAAGGAAATTCTGAGGTCAGTTAGTTTAGTAAAGTCAAATGAGTAGTAAAATATGATTGTACAGGAGCAGAGTAGTGTTAGATATTATATTATGTGCTTAGACTCATCCTCATCCAATCAAGTCAAATCACATCAGGAAAGCACAGGTTGCTTGTCCTTATTGTTCCTCCACGTAGAGTGCTGATAATCACTTTATAGTTTATATTAGCTAATAGTAAATGTGTGTAGACAAATGCTGATATGATACGATGTGGTAGAAAAATAATTCTTGCATACTGAATGAGTCTCAAAGGGAACTCACTCAGGATTTACCTTTATACGGTAAACATTATCGTGTGCTGTAAAAACATTTTAGCCTTAACACATATTCGCCAGACGTTCTCAAAGATACTAATAAAACTCACAATAAGATTAGCCAGAAATATTATGTACTTACAACTTTGTTACATGCACTCGACACAAACATATGCATGATGTATTTAAATAGCATTCTCATGGAATTTTTGTTGCTGCAAATGAATTTACTGTATCTCCCTACACGATGTAATTTCCTACCTATACCTAGCTACAATTGCCCATTCTTAGTATTCTTCAACTGCAAAATTATATTTGCCTACCTCTACAGATATAATTTAATGTCAAGTGAGAAGTACGTTCAATTATCTTTAGCTACTCGTATCTTCTAGTCGTAAGCTATGGCTTGCTGAATCACATCATATCGTAATCGTAAGTTAAGGCGGAAATACGGAATATTTGCTAGCATGGATGGTTCTCAATTACATCATGCGTGCACTTTACAATCTATAGATACTATTCTACAGGGATTTTCGTAACGCAATTCTTCATTTCAAACTGACACAAATAAATTCTCATTTAATACTAGATTCTATAATTTAAGCTGAATATACTTGTTTCAATTATTTTCAATTTCTGGTATTTTAGTAGCTTTTCAGAGCTATTTTGCAAATGTAAAAGTTTTTCAAACATTGGTAATCTTTATTGCAGATCACATCCCTTTGCAATAATAATGCTGCATCTATATCAAGGTTGATAAACGTATATTTAATTTTTTAGGAATCTATCGGAATTTTGTTATTTATCTTTAGTCATCAGAAATAATTTTGCATATCTGAACCAAATAATAAATTATTGCTTATTTTCATTTTCTATAATGTATTAAGTTATGCGCAGTTGACCATGTCTTTGGCAGTATGCAACATACAAGCAAAACTTCTTGACCAACCTGTAGATAGATTTATAGAAAAATTGCGCTGTAAAGTTACATGACTTCCTTCGCTTTGCCTTACTGACTTGCTCGATATCTACTTTGTATATTTGTCTTTAAGAGTGTATCTTAATGGATGTCTTAGTTGGCCGTGTCGTAAACTGAGTGGTGAGCCTTATATCTATGAACAACGACATTTCCATAGTGTAATAGTGAAAAGATTTGCTATTTCGGAGTACTGACACAGAGATATTTCGCTATTTAAATAGACATAAGTATTTGAGATAGGGGTGTACCGTAGGTACTATGTAGGTAAAGTTCGTAATACACTGAACTCAGATTGGTAGGAGTAAAGGACCTATATAGAAGATAGAAGGTACCCAACTGACGTTTTTATCAGAATACTTACTTGTTTGGCGCTATTGGCATAGAAAAGTTTTTGTAACTTATACAACAGCATCTAGAACATATATAAGTACGATAGTGTTGATGTAATGTAGTATAGAATCAGCGAAACATTAGCGCAATCCTCAATGGCACACAAAGATATAGTGGAATTTTATTATTGCATATTTTCAACTATAGTACTCAAGTATTTATAAACAAAGCGAGATTCAATAAGTGCCTAGCTAAGCAAAGTATGCAAATATATTTGTTGAGTTATGAGACTTTGTTCACGACAGAAAGAAAGAAGACTTATGAGAAGCTACAAAAACATTAATAAGATTTACAATTTAGAAATATTTACTTGGTATAACCAAAGAAAGTATGACTAAAGAATGACTTGACAAGAAAAAAATAATGCTTAGAAGACAGTACCTGATAGGATCAGAAATACCGCAGTTGTATGTCATTTATCTGTATTAACACACATAGGAGGGTGCTGTCTCCTAAATGGATATACAAAAACACCTAAATATTCAACATGGAGATGCAAACACCAATATCCGTGGAAAATGAGGATGATACCTTCAAAGTAACAGTGCTTATACATTTCCCTACAATTTCTGTGCATCTATCTAGTAAATCTAATCTTGGCACATGCATCATTCTTTGTGCACGACTTTGTTTAGCATTCATATCGTAATTGGACTTTAATTGGAGTTAAATAAACAGATGGAAAAACGGACTTGCGGTTGCGGCTAAACTCGTAGTGTGACGGGCGCCTATCTACCAGCAAAAATTACTTCCTTACTTGATATGTCATTCATTATTATTGCTATTATCTACTACCCAATGATAAACAGAATCTTAACTTTATTTCCATCCATACGGCATACACCACTTAATATAGTGACACATAATACATGTCGAAATATCTGAATCTCTTTTATGAGGGATTTATTAGTAAACGTAAAAGAAAACTAACGTGTTTCTCCATACAAACAGAAAAATAATGAAATTCTACCATTCTTACATTTTACTACTTGCCATTGTATCAATACTTGATTTGAATAGATGTGTGATTTAAATGATCAAAAGTTTCTTCAGGTACTGTTTCTTTTCTCCAAGTATCAGATTATCGCAGCGGTAGTAAATTTTTCGTAGCATTTACGTTACATTACAATTTGGGGTGCTACAAAAGCACTGCTATTTAATTGCAAGTAATTAATAGTAATAATTATTGAAGTTGGATTATTAAGTAGGTCAACTTTTGTCATAACTATTGCAAGAATATGAAAAGGAATATTGTAGGTGTTTAATAGATGCTGATGTCTTATCACCGATTTACACAGTTACAAGTGTGCAGCACAACATCGAAATTAAAATGAGAATTGTTTGAAGGGACATTTCACAATATTCCGAAATTTGTTAGTCTCCAAGTGAAAGTTTATCATTGCAATTGCAAGTCGATAATAGTATACTTGTGTCATTTCTTACTTTACGATGAGTACTGTCACCACCCCCAACGCATACATTAGATGTTTACTGAAAACCACAAACTAACTATTACCAGGCATTTCATTCCCTGAACTTATTGCAACTATTCCAACCTATGAGTATACCTTAGAAAACTTGTATGGTAAACTCAAGTAAATAATGAAAGCGGACTGTGCTTAATTTCTAAAATTAAGAAATTATTTTAAGCTGATTAGATATGATTGAGATTTTTCCTGAGAAAGTTAAAATGATGTTCATAGAGAGGATATTTATAGCATTTATTTTACGTGCGGTACCTTTTTCTATGCAAAATTATAAGTAGAACAAGCATATTTTACAAATGTAACTTTTTATTTCGTTGATCAGATATTTGCCAAAAATAATTAGGCCAAGAACAAAAAGAAATCTCATCCATCCGTCGCAATCTCATTTCTTTCTCTTTCTAACATGCACTTTGTAGATAATCCTTATAAAATATCTATTTGTTTATCAGTCATATTGTTCTTCTTGCTTACATTAGCAATTTTCATGTCTTGTTCTTGTCACTTTTTATTAGAAATCCATGTAAATCTCTGGCATGTTCCAATAGTAAGTTAACTTTTAGCGTACCCACGTACGAATTAATGTTTTTTAGACATTGCTTTATATTTTGTAGTGTGTTATCTATTTAGAATCTAGTTCAAAGTCCAAGTAAATGCTGCACAGTACAAATTCTTTTCGTTTACTAACTTACCATATGAAATGACATTGTAATGTAATACACATCTTTCTGTTCGGTCTTGTATCTAATACTCAAAGTTCACTATCGCGCACAGAATAATGTTCTTCATGTAGACACAACTCAATGCATGTAGCTCTGTCTTTTTCCGTGTAACTGTCATTTACCCAAATTCATCAAACTAAAGGACAGTGCACACCTACACTTTGTAATTTACATATGTACATACAGTTTGACGTAGTACCAGGTGCTAAATGTTCACTTTGAACGAATACCTTTGTGAATTTAATAGGCAACCACCCAGGTGGAATCGCTTCTGCCCTGCATAACTAAATGTTAATGTGTACTTTTTGAAATGATCCTATTTCCTATTCGCCAGAGAGAAATAACTGATTTAATGTACCATTAAATTTTATTTGGTAAGTATGTAGTATGAAATGTGGTCAATCAACAATGTGATTATAAACACTTTTTGCTATCTTGCTATATGAAATGTCATCGTCATCACTCTTTCAGATTATTTCTTTCTATTCACATGGGTTTGTTTCAATTGACAAACTTGGTGTGATGCTTAAATCTAATTTGACTTACATACTAGATTAAAAAATATGTATCAATAATAACAAGATTGTGAGTGCATGTAGCTTTTTTCAATTATTTTCTATTATCCATGTATTGAGTACTTACAGATGCGTTTTAGGCTTAGTTGTCAGTCAAAGTGCATTTTAGTGCATCTTTAAGCTACATCTATCATAAAGATACATTTCCTCGTGATTTGATTAACGAATTAAAATTATGGTTAGCAGCAGCCATTTTCTATGTAAATGTCTATAAATTGATAGTTAAACAAGGACAAGATTTGTGGATGAAGCCAGGAATGGTCAGAGCAGTCAAACTAGCACTGCACAATGTCACCTTTGTACCAGAAGGAAAGCAATTTACGACTAGTAGACAATGAACTAAAATAGAGTGACTATCGGTCCGTGAGTTGTTTAGTGTGGTCTCCTACGTTCTTAACGAGCTACTTGAGCTATCGTTCGGATCTGACTTTGAAATGAATATAAAATATGTAAAATGTGCAAATGTAGAGTAGTGAGTTGAATAAAAGGAGGAGGAGAGGACAAGGAGCAGTGGAGGTATGTCATGAGTAGCGATAAAATAATTTATCATTAGAAATGACATTTGAGGGAAGCCTGGCAGACGGTTGATGAATGAAAAGGGGAAAAGACAGTCATCACATCACATTAGTTACTAAGTACATTAAAAGGAGGTAGGGAACAGTTCTAGTTGTTGTCCATTGTCCAAGAAGATGTTTTTAGACGTGTGGGGTGCTAACTATCTAGTGCTAACTACCTTATGATGCTCTGCTCTCTATCCAATTCATAATATACAATAGTACATAAAATATTATGTATACTACTAGAGTAATGTTAGTCTATTGTGTTCTATTGTGTTCTCCGGTTGACAGAATTCACGTACTTTTGCGTTGCTTCACTATCTTCTATTGTACCTTTTTTGTACAGATTTTTAAAAGGTTTGGTAGGTATTTACTACATTTAGGAATGAGCGTTTCCTTCCGTCCTTTCGTCGTCCTTACAATTACCTTAAGCTTCCTTAAATGCATTTTTGCATTGTACATCCAATGAGATTCTATTTTACACTCTGCATATTCTGCACTCACCACGCTAAACTATAAATATGTCAGTACTAATCATAACTATTTTATAGTATTCATACTTGCACATGGCAAAGAGTTATTATTACGTGTCAGCGGCTAGTACAATCCAACTTTTCATCTACAACAAGTCTGATGCGATACTTCTGATACAATTTACAGCATATAATATAGCTATTCTTGTTTTGGCAAATCCTTTCCTCCCTGTACTATCCACTGCCCACACCATTTTTCAGCTTGCCTAAGTAATACTCTAAATAAAAGTTGCATTTTGCACTGCCATTAACTTGCATGCCCTCCCTTTGCTGATACTTTATCATAATACTGTTACCTATATATCCAACCACGGAAGATAACAATGAGTTAACAACTCCTCTTCGAATATATAACATTTATTTCAGAGTAGGTACACATAATAGATTGAGAAAAGGACTAAATACCTTTTTATGCGTAACATAACAGCTTGCTAACCTGTACTGTTGAAAATTGACATCATGTCTCCCTCTCATCATGTAACAATGGTCGATTGTTCGCAAAAAAAATTTCATAAATTCACATTTTGCATTAGAATTGCCCTGATTGTTTTCCAAGGAAGGTTTACACAGCTAGTTAATTTTAAGTTTTGCCTTTTTTAATATGTAGAGATGGTCTCGCTTTGTTTGGTAGCATTGGCTTCGCTTCGCTTTCAATTCAACTTGATAAGTATGGATGACTTTCATGTACTAATAGTTGAACCATGTGTTAGGATTTTCTAGCATCTATTCTTTTGTAGTATTTGTATGTAGGAGCTGAGACGTCTTGGATTCGACTGGTTTGGTTTCGTTAGGTTTGGTTACCATCGTCTTGTCTTATCTTATTACCTTTTAAATGCGTATTCTTTCTTTCTTCGTACAAAGTAACAATGTGTACTCACACTAACCGAAGAACTGAGGTGGATATCCAGACTATTTATTACAATGTCTACTTGTTTTATACGATACTTTACATCATACTACATATACCAGGATACTTATTGCAGATGAGTAGTATATGATACTATAGGATATAGTCATCATCACATACATATACATTTATATATAATGCATGTATACATTGCATGAATTTGATGCAACAGTTTTTTCTCGTACTATTCAACTCTTTTAACTCCTTTAGGCTGTTGAACTCTTCCAGCGTGCCCTGCCATGCCATACACACTAACACTCGACTACTCTTACACAGCTCAACTTTACTACACTTTTTCATCCTCAACACATTCGACGGTTGCATGGACCTTGGCAATTTCCTAGGAGACTTTTGATACTCTATTGCTACTAGACTCCAACAGCTATTTTATACACTTTTTTTATCCTTTTTTTCAATCTATTTTATTTTTAGACATTTTCTCGACTGGATACATGCAAAAAATTAAGAAAGCAATGAAAACACAACGCTTAGATTTAAATTTCCTGATAATAATTTTATTACATCAAATATTGTAGATTTGAGTTGAGCTTAAATATCTGCAATATGTTATCAGTTTTGGCAATTAAAATGTTTCGTAAAACTCCTCAATGTCCAAATAAAAAGATGGGATAGGTATATGAATGATTTTTGATTATGAAAACGAATTTTGGCTTGGACCACCGGTTGTGAGCAGTATGCCGACCGTTTTCCAAGATTATGTTCACAGTTGGATGTTGGATTTAACAAAGTACTATGTATGATGAAAAAGAAACTGTTCCTGAACAGAATATTGCACTACTACTGGTGTGAAGTTATTTTGTTCGGCAAGTAGTGGTATTTGTGTGTGATTTTTAAGAACAAGTGATTTAACAAAGTACTATGTATGATGAAAAAGAAACTGTTCCTGAACAGAATATTGCACTACTACTGGTGTGAAGTTATTTTGTTCGGCAAGTAGTGGTATTTGTGTGTGATTTTTAAGTACAAGTGTGTGTAGCTGTTGTGCAACGAGTTATTTGTTGAATGTATATTTATGTGATTCCTACATCAGTATTTTTGTAGTAGGAAACATAGTTAGTGGATTTATTTAGGTAAAAGTAGAGGGAGATTGCATCAAAGAGTATACTAATGTGGAATAATGGAAATGTAAGTGATTTTTCTTCTTTGAAAGAATGATGAGAAGATATATCACTTACAATTACAGAGAAGCATAAGTAACTGGTAGCTAGTGAATAATAACACCGCAAAGGAGACACTGTAGAGGTGAGTTGGTTGTGTCTGAAAGCGGAGCAAACCAAGTCAAAGTATTATTGTAATTGTGACGTGAGCAAAGTAAACTGTGATGGTTACTTGCCATAGTATTTAGTTAGGAGGGAGTAGTTGAGCATTTAGCTACTCTGGCACTCTACAGTGCTTAAGTTACTGTACAATCCACAATAATAGCATATCTGTAGTGTGGGAATTTCGTGAGAACGAGAACATCATTATTATTATTAGCATTGCCTCCGTCCGTCCAAGCGTCCCACACCACCAACTAACCATCTTATAATAAATAGAATACCTAAAGCCTACCTTGCTAAACTAGATATAATAGTAGTAAATAGTATATAGTATTCTAGCTTTAAACAACAATGGAATTGAATGCAATTTTATAGAGTCAATTCCAGAGGAGCACAAGCTAACAATCCTCTAAGGCAGAGGGAAAAAGAAGTATTAATGTGCATTCCTATATGTAGTATGTTTATATCTATAGAATCTGTCTTTGCGTATGCAGAGCTATAAAATATGAGTATAGTTACATTCCTTACGCCTGCCTTTGATAACAATTACATTTTGATTAGTGCCATTCCAAGTTATAGTTAGTCAAGCAATTCATATGCATCAAAGGAGATATCTAAAGTAGATATAGAGATGCAGCAGAAATATTTCTGCACAGATGGTAGCTTCATTGTTCAACATTTCTTTACATTATAATACAGTAATATCCAGTAGGTATTACGGAGGTGTACTTGCAAAATACATCTACAAGCTGATGAAAGTAAAGCAATGTTATTCCTATGTAAGTATAAGTACACACATTTATACAAACAGTCGTGTGTACCTTCTTCGCTGTATTTCGTCCGTCCATAACTTGCATACCTGTTTCTTGGGGTCTGTTTATATGTGAGTGAGGTATTCCCTAAAGAAAAGGAAAGATACTAGCCCCAGCTAAAAGAATATCATCAGTCAGTCTCACTCAACAGTCGAGGAAGGTTTTCAGACCCAAACTTATCCACATTTAAATTAAATTCTTTCATGAGAATAACATTGAAGTGTGTATTTTACTACATTGACTCATAGATTCCGTGTCGTCCTCTTAAAGATACACAGACTGATACACACATTAGAGTAAATTACAGTCAAACTAATTTGATAGCAATCGTAAAAGTGTTTGTGTTTTTTACTAAGGTGGTCAGTGCATATTTTTGTGTAGTAATGTGTGTATGGGTGTTTGAAAAAGATTTAAATCTTGGATTATACTTTGTGTGGGCACATTAATGTAGCAAATTTGAGTCAGAAGAAAATTAAAAGAGTGAAACGAACGTAGGTACATATAAGGAATGTTAGCATAATATCAGCAGAAAACAAGGCAAGTTTCAAAACGGGCGAAGAACCTTTGCTCTCGGTCGTGACTTTTCACATGGGTGCTCCCTTTTACATATAACATCCACCTACCCCATGTAGACGAGCTAACTATTCAAACTTGAATAAAATACTATTAGCAATTGTAGCTTTGTTAATGTAACATTTACGTTATCTTATAGCCCTGTCGCCTTGTCTAAATGTCTAGCCTGACTGGCTTGACTTGTCTAAATTTTCGTGCTAGTACATACTTAGGACTTACCTAATACTTGAATTCTCTTTATGGATGATGCTCAACACCAACATATCTAGTTGTAGGAACGCATCAGAAAATCAGTCACTGAAAACCATTTGAACAATGTGCTGCCACCAGTCAACGTTCAATAAGAAAATATATCGTTTTCCTAAAACACTCCAGCAGTTAGGCTTTAAATAGTCGTCATTTATCACTAAACCAACCGAAACACATCTGTCTTAACTGTCTTTACATTTCTAAGACGAAAAACTGTGAAAAGTGCTCAATTTTGGTGGGATATCATCGTTGCAAAAGAAAACACCTGCAGTGTCACTAAACTCAAGTCAGTGGGTTAATCCGAATCGAAAACCGTGATCCAAGAACAAAGAAAAGAATGCAAAATCCAGACAGCTTTTCCTTACAATTAATATTACACTGCAGTAACCTTAAAATTGCCATTTTATAATTATTGCACTCTTGTTCAACGTGTGAAGTGACATTGTGGATTACTACTATCAAATTACCAATCTCTCAAACGAAAAGAAACTCGAGTGTAATTAGCTAATTAATTAATTATCTGAAAATCTAACTCTGTAGATGTAAGAATGCATTTTACATCCTAGAAAATTCAAAAAATTCTCTAATCGGAGGATTATTAACCACAACAAAGAGAAGCAAACGAGGTGGAAGGAAAAGGAAATCATAGAAGACATTTAAACTTCAGAAAATCCAAGTAAAAACGATATTCTTCAATTCAACACAATAGAAGTAATAAGTACTCCTCTTATTTCATTTTATTATCTTCGTCTGTCTCGTTTAGTCTTATTTATTGAGTTGGTCGTAGATAAGTATTTTACTACCGTCACATCTGCATGAATCAGGATTTGTCTAAGAAAACCATTGCAAGTTGCACTACTCAAGGGGAAATACGAAGAGCCAGGAGGAAACAGAATAAATTGAACTGAATTGTTTTAATGATACGAAAAAACACTCAGATTAATGTATATCTATATATTACAACTATATTAGACACGAGGACGTAGTATTTGCTACGGACAATGCGAATAATATAGGTAGGTTTGTGCCATTTTGATTTCTTTAGGTAGTAAATACCTGCAAATATCCGCACTCAAACTACATAATGACGAAAGAAAGTCTTCGCACTTAAAAATAGTATTCTTCTTCAACTAACAAATAAATGTACTTAATATGTAACAATACAATAACAATAGCAATTACAAGAGAAAACACATCTAAATTGACTTGAACAAAGAGTTTGTATAGCTCTGTCTGATTGTGTTCATCAAGACATCGGACACGTCGAAGAGACACGCTCATATCTACAATTTTTACACACAAATACCTATTTACATTCGTTTGTTTGTGTCGACGCTTTTAACAGAAACGAAGAATCCATGTTTTTGGTAAATAGTGTTTGGTCACAACAACATAATCGAGACAACATGAGGGACATGTTACTAGAAGACTTGGAAATCGCCATGAAGGTAATCCCAACATATTCCTTAAAGCACAAAAGTCCTAAACATTAATGAAAAATCAAGACGTATACCTACATATCTAGATCTAGTACATAATACACTCACACTCGTATGAATTTTAATATCTCACGTAAATCACGTCCAAATCCAATCCTCCTGATTCAGCTATACGTAAATCATGTCCAAATTCAATCGTCCTGATACAGCAATCAACTTAATTTCGAACACTCCAACCTAAATACTTGTAATTCTTATTACTGTAAGATGTCTTCAATTAGTAATTGGCAACAATTAATAACCCCAACTCTGCAAAGGGATTCGAACAATTCGAACTATAAATATTTATATTGTGCTTTGCTACATGGATAAGAGCATTCTATGATTCTATCATGAATATATTCAAGACAATTTGATGGTTGACATTAGTACTTTAGTGATTATGTATACAATTACATGGTCTTTAATGTAATTATTAAGGTTATTGAATATCGTTGCGCTTGCTGACACTACTGCCAATTTCATAATGTTACATTGTCATACGCTATATAAGAATGACAAATTGCGATTCAATAAACTCCATTGTTCAATTAATTAACACGGCAAAAGCAATCAATTAACCATTTCTGTCTCCCACTGCATATCCATTCCATCAGTATCGGGGTTAGGGTTGTTGAGGGCTATCACGCTACTACCCTTAGTTTACCATTAGTACTTCTCCTTGTACATAACTTGATCGCCTGTATAAAATCATTCGCTTATTCCATTTTTGATGGCTATTAGGTCACGGCAGTGAGATGCTATTGATGCTTTTACCCTCCTCTCAAATCTAGAAACTGTTAAATGTGCCCCAGATTGTGAAATATTTAAGTAATTAAATAACACTCAAGTTGCTCTTACGATGGTGGTGAAAAACTAACTTATCTACATTGTAAGTAAGCTTAATATTAATTTCAGCACATATATTTATATTATTGGTACCCAAAAGAGTCATTTTAGTAAACGATTAATTAGCTAAGAATTTCCACCAAACTAAATGTATGTGTCCTTTATTAATGTAGGTAATTGTTTTTCGCTTAGAGAACTTTAGGTACTAGAAGTACAGTACCTAAATAAATTCTGAAGTCTATAATATACGCATGATGATATTTAGGCATGAATCAATAACTGACCCTCTTGTACAGACGTATTTTAGTGTAAAGCCATGGCATGTCAGTTTCGATCTGAATGGGCATTAATGCAATAGATATACTCATGGAGCAATTAAACCGTGCCTTTTAACTCATAAGCAGTTAAAGTGTTTTATTAAGTGAGTTGGCAGCTTTTTCACAATCAAGAGTCAACCTTAGTGAAGCATGAATGATTTACTCGAGTTAGTGAAAGGGTTAAAAGTGCAATTTACAATGTTATTGCTCTCGCAGAACAAGCACACACACACACGTAGGTAGATAGATATTAGAAGTAGGCTTAATACATTGGACACTGTTGGCTAATAGGAATGAACTTCTAAAGAGACGTACCCACATTTATCTCTATAGGTAGACATTATTATTAAATATTATTATAGCAGCCTGTAGTCTCGAGTTAGTGATATGAGCTCCTACTAATTGTTACTTGATTGCTGTGTGCTCTATGGTTCAAAGTTTCAAAGTGTAATTACATTTAGTTAATTTTATCTGAGAACCTTCATATTTTTTTAATTAGCACAGATTAGCAGTAGATATAAATTATTACTTGCACTTTAAGCTGTGTAGTACATAAATAATAGCATCTACATACCATGCTTTAGGTAGATTGTTTGCCTTTTACATAGTGTACATGTGTCAGTACACTTATTTACTTGCTCACAGGTGGTTTTGGTATTTGCTTTGTTTGAACTGTACTTTAGTTTATGTTATTTTTTTGTAAAACTAGCATCAGTAGTATTTTATTACTTCTTAGTTTAAGTTCAACATATATATTGCATTACTCCTGATTTGATTCATGTGATGATGACTGTTTTCTTAGTATACTATGTATTTTGTTGTTAATACCTCCATAAGTATAGACCTTGCTTCTTCATACCTCTGAACTAGGCAAAATGGTATTTTAAGTAGTAAGTGCAATAATATGTGAAATGGTATATCCATTTCAGTATTTATGTATATAATTTTGTTGCTTATCGCTAGCCATTAAATCCAGATCTAACTCACTGTATAAGTGTATTGACACTATAGATAGGTATTTTATAGCCCTATAGCATAAATAATTATGTTGCAGTTTGATATATTGACAAAGATAGTGGATTTTGCTTGAAAACAATCTCATGTTCTCAAGTATTTATTATTATTGGGTGTGCTGCTTTTTTCCACTTTATTGCCTACAGGTTTTGCGGTTGGAAAATTAAAACTGATATGAGATCCTGAGAATCTTGTAGGTAAAGCGTATCGTGTTGCGTTATTGGCGAATAGAAAAGGGATAAGCTTGAGGATTTATTGCTTGTAATCTTACGTGCAAACATTTTCACGCAGATTAGTCTGTGTGGTATGTGTATTAAATTCTTTCAATAAATGAATTGTTTGTTTAGCTATGCTTGTTACTTTAAATGTCTTCGGCTCAGCCAACTGTGAAATATTGGCATTGGCAAAACAGAATTTTTAGGGAAACTCATCTTTTACTATGCTTAATAGCATTTTGAATATAAGTAGGTGCTCATCATTGTAAATCCATCTTCAGTAGTTGATAGCTACAAGAAAAGGGTATTTTCCAACATGTTTAAACAGTGCCTTTCTTTTTAAGTAGACCGTTTTCCTTTTCTGAAAAGAGTAAGAGTGTCTTGTTAGCAAGATGAGAGAATTATTTATGATATGGAAAAAGATAATAGCATCATCTGCTTTATAACAAAAATTAATTGGATTTTATTGATGTTGATAATCATGATAGGATCTATACAGATGTAAGTAAATTTTCTTGCATTTGCCTATGCTTTACCATTTTCCATTTTACGAGTTATATGATAAGTGAAACTGTTAAACTAACCTTCAAAGTCGGACTTTATTACAATTTGGCGTATAAATTCTCTTTTGGCAACTAATGCATCTCTCAAATGTGAAAGCACTTTATGTAGAAGGTCATCTTCAAAGCAAATTATTATTTAGACACTTTCATCATAGAAACTGTCTACATTTGTTGTAAAATTTCATTTAACGATTCACTCAATTTTTATTAGGCTTCTGTACAATTGTGTTGAATGTCTATGAATGATATTAAATCTTCAATCTTCCACCTATACCTAATTATAATTCCAATTTATATCCTTTTATTCATTTTCATGTCTTGTTTGCTACATTCTGCCATAAATCCTTTCAAATTAGCATAATGGAGTGTTCATCGAACTGCAGGAGCAAATTCAGGATTCAGGTCCTAATGAGTTTCATGCCTAACGTGTCGTGTCAGAGGCAAGTGGGTTTAAATTATAAATCTCCACTCCCGTTTTTCTCAGAGATTACACTTCATAATATGGACTTATCAGAAAATGTATAGGGACACTTATCTTTTCATGAATTGGAAGGAGACCTGTATTTCATGATGATAATTTTATTATATTGACTCAACTTCGTGGAAATGATTTCTTAATCAAACCTCCCTACCGTGTTCAAATCTATGATAATCATTGTAAGTACCTGGGCTCTGTGTTTCAAGCACAATATCCTCAATGGGAATATGGCAATATATTATTTAATAAGTATGTCGTAACTATAATATTGTCGATTGAGACGAATGATGTTCATACATGCCTACACTACGTACTTCATGCTTTGATCTATCCATTGATGATTTATTTGTCTGTTACTGCATGTGCGGAGATGACTGCTCTGTACTATTTATCTTCCATGTTACTCAATAGTAGCAATTTGTAAGATTCGATTTTTTACTTTCGAATGCATAACAGCAACACTGAAAGTCCAACAAAGAACATCGCTACCGACAAGACAACATATTCAAATGTCTTACAAAACCAAATCATTGTAATGTTCTCGTATGCTTCTATGTACCTAATCTACGTGTGTAAACAATCATTATGCTAATAAGTACATTAGTGTACGATATATTATACAGGTACACAAATTAATAGCGAGAAAGTTTATAATCATATAGGAACATAAAGGAAGGTTTGCATTGTGGAGAGACAAGAGTAATCAAGTGGTACTTCTTGTATGGTCAGCTGTATTTATGATGTAAAATCTACAAATGTGGTAGTTGATTCAAATCAAATTACTGCCTTAAGGAAACTAATTTGATGTAACACTATAGATTAGTATAAATGTTTTAAAACAATTCATCCCTTCATGACAGCATTTATTTTTTGTAAGGACCAATTTGCAACTATTCCCTTAAAAGATTTTGCAATTCTTCTGACATTTGATATGTAACGTCAGTGATTATAGGAAGATATGAACCATTTATAAGAGCAAAATCGTTATCTCTTGCAATGATAATTACATGTATTTAATATTCCGAATGCAAATAATTCTGAGTACATTTAGCGCATAGTTAGTCTCTGTGAATAGAGGACGTAAATTTTATAATAGAGCAAGCTCATCACATCACGGCATATGTAAGGCAGGCACGTCAGAGCCTAAACTTCTTTAGAAAGTCACGAAGACTTCTTTAATAACACGAACAAAGCTGTGCATTCATCTCATTATAGTCATTCGACTGAAAAACTGTAAAGTACAAAGTAGAAGTACCTAGTGCTTATACTATGTGGTGAGGTATACGGTAATGCAATTGTCATAATCTAAAGTAGTGTACTGTTTCACTCTGTGTCTTATGTTGCGTTGTTTTATTGAATAATTACAACTTTTATTCCTTCTGGGTCTCTATAATTCTAGACTGTTGGATTTCTTTGCTGTGTACTTATAGCTTGTTTTCTTGAATGTTTGTTATTGTTTTGCTGGAGGCTGCCTCGGCGTCCTTACCATAGTAAACTCCATTCCACTCGATATCAACTGACTCCTCTTGTTAATTGTTAGTTAGTCAGGAACAAACATAGAACCAATATACCGTTTATATAGTACACACTTAGGTGAAAATGATAGAATGGAAATTCTAGCGTTTAAATCTCCTGAAACTTTGACTTGGCTTGATTAGCGTTTATAATCCTACTCCACTACTGTCTCGTCTGACAGTCTGCAAACGATAATGTGATTTGCTTTATTGCTCGCGTTCTTGCGTGCCTACTCACTTGTGTGTACACTTGCCCCGTTACCTAACAATTAGTAACACAGTTAAGTGGACTCCACTCAATGAACTCTCTTGCCTTCAAGTCTTTCTTAATTAAATGGATTATTATGCAAATATTATTTCGCTTAGGAATTTTACAAAGGTAGTCTGAACAATTCATACATCTTTAGTTTTAATGAGTTACTTCCGGTG
>JABASH010003182.1:0-17329 GCA_019776445.1 Tomocerus maximus | reverse complement strand
ACTGCTTCTAAAGTGTCAACATAGCGTTACACTGCTTTTAAATGAGGGGTGGACACACACACACACACACACACAAACATACACCCGTAAATTATAATATAGTATAGATTATGTTTTCTGAATCAATCAGAATGAGCATTTTTAACTTCGGGAATACACAGAAAAACTGCAATAAGATCGTTTCTATGCTCTGAAATTCTACATTTGCCCCATCATTGCACACAAGGCAATTTGCCCCGTGATTGCGTTATGTTTTATGGGAACCTTTTAGCTAAGGACCTAATTGCCAACTTAAGAAAATACTCTTACGAATGCAAATTCTAACTTAAGTTAAACCCCGAAAATAGTAGCAGCAATAAATTATGATAGTTAACATGCCTGTGAGTAAAGAACGAAAGTAACAGGCCAGGGTTAACACAAAGTTTTAGTATCATGTATTATGTATGCAACTAACATCACCCAACATCACCCAATATCACCCAATATCACCCAAAATTACCCAATATCAACCAACATCACCCAATATCACCCAATATCACCCAATGCTTCTGTCTATGAAATGAAACCCATCACCTATTTACTGTCGCTACTGACATAAACCAAACAACTGTCTCTTTTGTTATCGGACACGCTCATAGAAATAGAATAGCGTGGCCCAATTTGTCATTTAAAGTTTATGTTGTGTAGAGTAGAAGGGAATGATATCAATTATCCATACTGTTTGTTTGTATGGTATAGTATTTCTGTTTCCATATAATATAGTTCCCAATTACACACACAACCAATTAATAAATAAATAATCAGAGCAACCGCTTACCATCGAACAACCAAACGAAGTAATAATCGATTTGAAGAGGTGATTGTGATAGAAGTATATTCTAAGGGCAAAATATAAATGTGTGGAGTACATTTCTAAAAAGGGTACAATAATGTCTTCAACATACTCTTTTCATTCATTTCACATCGATGACTACCAGCAGTGTGTATCCATTTGGGTGATTTCTTTTGGTTTGAATCTGGGCTTGTGACTACGAAAGAATAGAAAATAAAAATGAGCTCAATAAAAGTAATATTACACAGGTCAAGTGCACTAGAAATCTAAATAGGAGGTGCAAAGAAGTCATAATGTACTTTCTCATGGATCTGTGTGACATTGTAACCCAGAAATGTGCGAAAATCAAAGTAAATAAATACACAATCTTGGAAAAACAAACTGTTCACACTTTGCATATCCTGCTATACATAACACGGTGTTATACGGTACACTTAGTATATGAAATGCTACATAACATAATAGTACTTGTAGTGTGGTACATAAAAGGACTACATCCGCATTCACTATTACCATACGTATCTGTATTACGTTATTGCACTACATTCCTGTTGGAAAGCATACAAACAGTCGTTAGTCTACTAATTCCTACTGCGATGATCAAATGTAAGGAAACTACTAATCCGACAAAAACATGCGATTTTTAGTTTTACTGTTGATTTTGTATCGTTGCAACCTACTCTTACATTCTCCTGCATACCTATAGTAAAAAAATATGTCTGTACTATGTTACAATATACTATCTTGTATTACCACTCAAAGTACTTAACTCACGTATCTGTAGTTCACATAATAGTGTCATAACACATGGCGTGTGTTTTTATGTCTACCTTCGTAAATAAAGGCGTGTTCTTATTTTCTTATGTCCTCACATAACTTACTTGGTCAGTAAATGTTTCCTATCTTTCTATGTTGCCTTGTATCTTTCTTTGTAACTTCCTATTATTCTTTGAATGGGTAATGAATAGATAATGCATAACACAATGTCTCATCCCAGTCCAATGTAATCTTGTGATAAGATTTTAAATATATCTAGGTTCTCAATTGAAATTAGGTTGCTCACTGAGGTCAGCTTTAGTAGAAACAAGTCCTAATGTGTGTTGTGTTGACAGACAAATTGATTAATTGAATAGTTACATACTTGTCTACTATATAAGCGAGCATCAATCAGCATCCTCGGCTTTATTACCTTTATCCACTTTATATCACATCTAGGGTGTTCATTTACATGATGATTCATAAAAGTACCTACAACTTGCTAAATACCTAAGAATGAACCAGTAGAATGATTTCTTTTTAATGTGAATCAATAAAAGTATCTATTGTACTTATCGCTCCTTTGCAGATATGGTAGACGAAGCTAACTATATAGGTGAGTAGTACAAACAATTCTAGAATTAAGTTAACGACTAGATTTTTTACACTTAGTGCTGGCTCCTTGTCAGTTAATAATGTTTTCGTCGACCGATCGAGTTAATTATAAGTATGTGGTACAAAAAAGATGTGTTTAGACATTAAACTTGAGACGCTACATTAGTGGTGTTTTCATTTTATCAAAGATTTCCATTTGATTGGAAGAGTTACATAGCTAGGAAGAAACTGGCTTGGGTCTGAGAGAAGGTTAAAAAATAAGGTCGTAAAACGTAAGACCCGCAAAGTCTAGAGGGCCTAAAAGAAATTAATCCTAGATTACTTATCCGAGTGTAGCATATATTTTGTAGTGTTTGTTCTTTTGAACTTAGACATGTGTAGATACTTTTGTCGGATAATGAAGTCAGGGTATATTTGTAGTGAAAGAAACGGATGTTAGATAAGCTATGCATTGATTCAATATCTTACTGCATCTTTCCCTGCACCAGAAAGACTGACTAAGAGTAATTTTGTTTTACTACTACGAACATGTGCATTAGCAGACAGTCATGATTTCCGTACGTAGTTTTCCAAAAATAATCTGAGCTTCGGAAAAGGGTGGTACACGAATGGGAAGGATGAGAGTGTCATGAAAAGCTAAATAGTTTATTCAGAAGTTAGAAGGGAGCCAGAGAGAACGAATCCACGCCAAGTGAACTCTCAGTTCGCACTTGTCAATTTCGGTTACACATTTGGCAAGTTGTGATGGTGCATTGGACTGTACTTTGCATTTAGATTAGATTTTCAGAGTTGCAACTGTTTGTTGCACTATACGAGTGTGAAATACTGTGTTCAACCTTCCAGATATGAAATTACATCTTTGGCACATTTCAAAACGCCGAAAAATATCTCACACATGCACTTACTAACTCACTATTTACAAATGTGCAAGTAGAGACAATCGGCCAAAAGTATTTTTACTGTGGCACTTGAAAACAGATTCCTTACCTATATATTGTGGTATTTACTAACGAACTGAAACTAAAAAGATAACCAAACAATATTATTTCTTTCATACCCATGCAGTGTACATCATCATTGTTTTTTCTCACAATTAAAGCACAATCTCTTAATGTGAACAACAAAACATCAGCCTGTTATTTATTAGATACAGTTACACGCTCATTTGATTTAGATAGAAGGAAGATAGTGAAATTAGCCCAAGCGTATAGCTTATAGAGAAAATAATTTCTCCTATATACATTGTATTCTTCCAATTAACCATTTACATTTGTCAGACAAACAATATTCTTCCACTTAACCATTTACATGTACCATAGGCAAATTTACATACAGAGTTGACATTCACAACAAAGACTACTGGTTCACCAATAATTTTATCAGAGTCATCATGTAGAACTAATAAAATCAAAGAATCTCATTAGCAATTCAATATCTGTAAATTATCTCTTTATGTAATGGCAGCAATGCATAATTGCCACTTCATTACCAGAAAGTTGTTCAAGTATTTCATGGTGTGTCTCATCCTCTGTATTGGAATTATCCTAGTCCTTCATGTCAGAAACTCGAATTCGATGAAGAATCATGTTTACTACCAAACTGAAATTTATAGATATTACAATTTCAGTCTTGCTACGCCAAGTTTCCAATCTTCTAGAGCAAGATTTGATAATTATCGATTGGTACGCACAATTCATGATTACTTTTTCATATCTTGTTTATCATTCTGCAACTGTTGTTTCAATCTGCAGATGAAAATATATGAATGGATACGGACAGCCAACTATTGGGATGCCCTCACAAGAAATTTCAATGTTTGCCTTGCCACACAGGTAATTATAACAATTGAAACAAAAGGAATTTTGTAAATGAATTTTAATAGGATGTTTACTAAAGGGTTCGGTAGATCGAATCTGGTCGATTGTGGAAGTAGCTGAGAAATGGCAAGGACCGATATCCCTCTCCGTTTTTATCTCCAGCTCGGCCGAGTGGCAAGTGCTGAATGCATTTATTTCCTACATGGAGAAATGCAGTGATATATTTCGTGATACAGTGTCAGTTCATATGGCTGCACCAGCCAATTTGACTGTGATCGAAAATGAAAATGAGACAGATATTATGGAGCGATTGTTGAGTAGCCTTTCGATGCATTCCTGTCAGGAGCCAAAGGCTGTGATGAGTCTCTTCATGAATTCCCTTCTTCCCAAAGGGAGGGACGCAAGAATTCTTTATCCGCAGAACCATATGAGAAATATTGCAAGAAAGGTACTCTTTGTGTTGACATTATTTTCATCAATTGAATCTAGCTGAACTACTTGGAAATAATAGTAAACATTTTCATTTTAAAAATAGACTTGCGGTACAGACTGGGTTTTCATGACAGATGTAGATATTATTCCGAAACCTAACTCAGCCTCGTCACTGCAAGAATTCCATACATCTTCTCAAGCTGCAAAATGTCACAAGTATGTCATACAGTATTTACTTTTTTGCATTTAAATTTCTTAAATAGTAAACATCCAGTCATGCAGATAATCTTGGAGACTATTCATGATGTAATCTACTCGGTTGTCGATTTCTGTGCATTCTTTATGATAAATTTTTTGTAGATGCGCCTTTGTTGTGCCGACATTTGAGTTGGAGAACTCGATGCCCTACCCCGAAACAAAGAAAGAAATGGTCGATTATGCTAATCGTGGATTTGCCCGACCATTCCACTTACAAATATACCATTTTGGACACACACCGACTAACTATGACAAGTAAGTTTATTATTAAAGTTCACAAAATCAACCATTGTGTACTGATTATACATTGAAGCACAGATGGTACAAGTCTAACACAGAAGAAGGCCCTATTGTGATATCTCATACTGTAAACCCGCAACGAATGAAACACTATGAACCTTTCTATGTCAGCTCTGACAAAATTCCTCCGCATGATGAAAGATTTCTTGGCTATGGTTTTACTAGGAATTCTCAGGTGCAGTCATACAACTTCCTTTTGATAAATATCTATACTAAGGAGTTCTTACAATTTGTCCATACAATTTTGACCCAAGGTATTAGAGGCAAAAATGTCTGGATGGAATTTTACAGTATTGACTCCAATATTTGCTGTGCACTGGGGTCTTCAGACATCTAAAACAATTTACGCTCCAACACTTAGTTCAGGAAAGAATCTCCGAGATGCACAAAATCAACATAATTTTTGGATTTATAAAGATCTGGTTGCAGAGGTAAGAAAAATTATTTCAATAAAATATTCACATGCAAATATATGTCTTGTAGTATTTTTTTTAATATAAGGCAATGCGACAACTTGTCACTGACAATAAGTAGGGAAACCAATGCATTAGCAGAAGTCTACTTCTACAGACCACAATTGTTAACCTAATACTTTCAAGAATCAAGTTTTGTATTACCAATCGAATCTGAAGCTTAAAATTCATTGTTTTGAGTCGGAAATCAGTTACGGAAATCTTCAATTTTAATTGAAAAATTCGAACTTCTTTTTAATTACTTTCGGGGTTCGGGTTCTATTGGTAATATAAAATCTGATTTTTGAGTTATCAAAGTCGGATATCAATCGGTGAAAATTTAGGCCTGTAGAAGGATTCTGTCAATGCATTGGTTTTCCTACTTCTCATCTTGCCCATATGAACCCCTCTTTTTGTTACAATTTTATTCCAGCTCAATGCAAAAGATTTAATTCGAAGATCAAACAAAAATGCCCGATACAGAAAATTCGTAAATGATGAAGTGTAATCAAAATTTTACAATTTACCCCACCAAATACTATTATGTTTTTAGTCCACAACTCTTGTCATCAACCATCTTACCATGTTCAACCACTTTTGAAGACAATCTTCCTGCAATGAATTGATTTGGAATTTACATAATTAGTTTTATTACAATAATTACGCCAAGATAAGTCTAACTAATAATTGTAATATTTCACAGGCTATAACGAATTGATACAATTTCAAAGTACAGGCAGACAGATTCATCTAATATTGTAGTTGTAGTAGATAGGGGTACAAAATAGTACGCTATAGGCATAATAATACTATATGTACAATTACAAATGAAATACTAGTCAAGTTATTCTATTCATTTAATTTTCAGCAAATTTTCATTTAGTAATCTAGATCTAGTCAATTGATTGGAGATGTATATTTAAATAGTTTGATTTATAATTTGTAATGGAATCACGCAGATGTTTCAGTGTCTCCTGTGTAATTCTCTACCTCTGCAGATGGTGTTACATTTTCTAAAGATGGTGTTACATTTTCTAAAGATGGTGTTACATTTTCTAAAGACGGTGTAACATTTTCTAAAGATGGTGTAACATTTTTTGTTTCTTGGTCTCCATACAATTTTCTATATTCGGGATAAATCTTTCTGTCAATTAATCGGTTTTGTCTGTAAGCAGCGTTGTGTTGAAAAGCAGTTCTTGCAGAAGGTTTTCGTTTGATTCCTGGTCTGTGTATCAAGAATGCATTATCAAGAATATGAAATTCGTAGTCCAATAGCCGAAGAATGAATCCCTATGTAAAAGAACTACTTATTACGTATGACAATTTTAATACTTTAAATAAATGCTTAAAAATTTATAACAGTGAAGGTACCTGTGTCATTTTGTCTCTCTGTCCTTCCCAATTTAGTCGGATATCGTATCCTGGATCATATTTAGTTCCTATGTAAATAGGTTCCCAGGATCTGAATTGTCCTTCTCTCTTTGCCACATGAAAAGTACTCATACCATCTTTGATTGGTTCTAGAGACCATTCTTTCAATCTCGGAACTCGATGACAAGGTGGACAGACGAATTTATGGAAAGGAATGATTTTGCTCTCTCCGAGCATTGGAATCAGCTCTGTTTTATTATACGGTAGTCGTTCTACAGTTTCATGTGCTTCGAAAATACTCAGAACAAAAACTTTTGGATTTGAACTCTGAAGTACCTCGTCATTTCTTCGGATCATATCTAAAAAAGGTTCAATTATATTTGGACTCGGATATAATTCGATATCAGAAGGGAGAACGTAATAAGTAGTGGACATATCTCTAGCAATCATTCTCCCCATATTTATCGGATAAGTCAAATTATTAGTCTTTCTGTAGGATATCACATTCGTATCCAAAATTGGGTTGACCATTGAACAATCGGCTTCAATTAGGTCAGGGTCCGAAGGAATATCTTCCTCTGGCATATGTGCTGTGTCAAAGAATACATGGAATGTAGCATACATTTTTATAAGTTCAGATTCAGGGGAACAGTCTCTTAGATATTTTATTCTTTTTAATGATTCACTGAAATCGGATCCTGGACAATATATACTTAAGGACAAAGGCCCTTGCCATCGTTCCAGAAGTGGGGCCAAATTATCAAGGTAAGAATATTCAGCATGAGTTGTGTACGTAATTGATTCATCGCAATGGAAGGTTTCTGTTGCTTTGAAATAATTTGTAAGAACCCAAAAATCTCCTCTTTGCTCGTAATAAGTCCTCTGTATGTTATCTCCACATAGGATTTGTTTCGAAGGATTCGGCACAAAGGATTCGGCAGACGGAGTCAATTCCTCAGAATCGTCATTTATGCTTGACTCTGTAAAATCTTGATTTGGTTTTGAGTTAGTATATCTTTCATTAGAGAAGATATAATTTACATTCGTTTCGTTTTCCAATAGTATTCCGTGTCTTGGAAAATAGTACACAAACACAAATCCACAAATGAACAGCAGAGTAGCAAAGACTCGAATTCTGTGACACATCATTGTTTGAGAATTCCAGGCAATAGAAATAAAACGACGAATTTTCGATATTGTTAATATTGCTATTCAATGGTAACAGGTACATGGAACTAAAAGCAATGTAGGTATCTGATTGTGTTACAGAGCATGTCTGAGTATTTATAAATGCGAAGACGAACCAAACCAAAACTTACAAAAAGTCAAACCTGTGTTAATTATTAATCTCGACTCATCGCTAAATGACAAGAGGCAACTCACAATTTTAGGCTTCAGTGGTTTACAATTTATTTGGTTCAGTTTCTTTGACTAAAAATTGAAAGATTGCTTTTTTCAGAGCAAAATTAGCCCAATATCTCTGGACTTCTTTTGTTGCACCATAAATGTAAGTGACACAAGTCTCCAAAATGAAATGGATGTTTCATTGATAATTATATTTGTGAAATCCTTTGTCAGAATTTGTAAAAATTAATGTCATCAAAAATATAGGTATTATTATCTATAATATACTTTTCAAGAGTTATTTATCTTATTTATACTATTGTCTATCATAGGTACTCTATTAGATATAACATGGGAATGAGTGTGCATACAGATTTGTGTTGGAGCATTTACTGGTGAAAATAGAAAAAAGAATTTCATACTCTTATAAGTCAAAATTAAGCTTGGCAATAAAGCGAATTGCCGAATAATCGTTTGATTTCAGGTAGGATATGTTGTTCGATAACTTTGTTTTGTTTCTTTATATAGGGAACCGATTTCGGGTTTTCATTAGACTTCCTCTTAACACCTGGTCTATGGATGAGAAAAGCATTATTGAGAATATGGAAATCGTAATCCAGCAAACAAAGCGCAAATCCCTGAAATAAATAAAACTTGTTCAAATGCAATTGGAAAATTGGAGGATTAATTCTCGAATACAAATACATGTGTAATACTATCAGTTAATACTTGAGTCATTTTGTCCTTTAATCCTTCTCGATTGAGTCTTTCGTCATAAAACGGGACGCTATTGTGGGCAATAAAAATCGGCTCCCAATGAGCATAAAATCCTTTTCGTTTTGCTGTGTGAAAAACATCAAGTGTATTCGCGACTGGTGCCGAAGTCCATTGAGCATAATTAGGGATCTTGTGGCAGTAATCACATACATAGTGGTGGAATGTAAGCGCAGAACGATTGTTCAGCAAGGAAATCAATTCCTGTTTATGATCCGGTAATCTCGTAATATAGTTCTCAATTTCAAATATGGGTAATACAAACACTTTAGGATTTCCAACTGTGCTATTGAAAGATGAATTCGCTCTTATCATATCCAGGAATGTGGGGATTAAATTAGGACTCGGATATAATTCGACATCTGCCGCAAGGACGTAATTCGTTGTGGCCATTTCTCGAGCAACATTGCGTCCAATATTAATTGGGTAGGTTAAATTCATTGAATTTCGGAAGGTTTTCAAATCATTATTGTAAATTGGTGCGGATGAACAATTTATATCGACCAAAGATGGATGTTTAGGAATTCTTAACTTTGGGAAATATTTATTTTCAAAATAGAAATGAAAACTGACGAACTTTTTCACTAGTAATGACAATTCACTACATTCTCGCAGGTACAAGATTCTGGTGAGTGCTTCGACGAAATCAGTTCCAGGTGAGTACACACTCATAGAAATGGGACCATTCCACCGTTCCAAGACGGGAACCAAATTATCTAAATAAGAGAATTCTCCATGGGTAGTAAAAGTAATGGACGCATTCTCAGAAAATGTTTCTGTTGCCATTATGTAATTTTTCAACACCCAAAATTGTCCTCTTTGTGTATATCGAGTCCCAATCGGAGGTGGAAGGTAATTTTCAACAGGATTTACGTTAAGCTCCAATTTAGATTGTTCAGGTAAATCACTAGAGAATTTAACACGTAATATTGTGTAAGAAAATACTAACATGCCGACAAATACAGTTATCTGGATAATCCGCAGAAATCTTTTTTTGTTATAGCTTCGCTTTATTGTCATAATGGGGGATGATTTCTGTTAACATCCAATTATTCGTAGTATAATGGTTAGTTAACTAAATAGCACTGCCAATTATTTACATTTGTATAGATTTGCACGTGTAATCGTCTATGACTTGGGTAAAAGTAGGCAATAAGGCTTTAATGTTTAAGTAAATGCTTAAGTATTCCAGCTTTTATGTTCCACAAAGGAACTCACAAAAGAACTGTCACAGTAATAATTGATAAGTGAATAGTAATGGAACAGACTGGCTGACAATGTCACAATTCCAGTTTGCTATTACCTACTTACCTACGTAGATCCCTAATTTGTAATTATTAGGTACTAAAATATTTTGGTAGCATGTAACGGTATCTTATCTCCAGCATTTTTGCCATGTGGAGACCCATGCGCCATATTAGTGGATTTTGTGGTTCAATTTCAGTGTCTTAGGTCTTAGATTAGATTAGAGAATTTGGCTGTGATTAATTTCAATCATTTCCGGATCCAGCCTTAAAAATGGCGCTGTAAGTCTTATCTACGAAGATTTAGGAACTTGAACCTATCCCGTGTATCCTAGCAGCATGAAGCAGCTCGCAACACGGTCTCTAGAAGTCGGGAGCAAATCAGGAGCAAATCAGGATACAAAATCTAAAGGGAACACTTCTAGACCGTGTTGCGAGCTGCTTCATGCTAGGATACACGGGATAGGTTCAAGACAACACTTAATGGGGCTAATGACATTCATAAATGGGTGCCCCAAAAACTATGTATGAAGTGCAATACTAATTTTCATCTGTAAAAACTGTATTTATACCAGCAAGCACATGCACATATGGTCATGGCTGATTGCTTGACATTGCGTGAAGGGCTAAAGCATAATTACTGATTTCATTAAGCCAACACATAGCAAACGCTAATATAGAAACTGAGAATCTAGTATACATGTGTCCAAGCACTCTTCATGTAATGAGACTGGAATAATTATTCTTACATATTGTGGTAAACATTAGCATGTGCGTAGCAAATCTGGGAATAAATGCCTAATAAATATAGTTTAACAATATTTTGACAGTCTGATTTCGTGATCATAATCATAACCCATAGCTAAATACAAAAGATACAAAAGGACAACCAAATTTCAGTGTTTAAAATTGTATTCAGTTTCATTTCCCCTCTAAAGAACATTGTGAGGTATAAATTTAAATGTCCTACTCTCCAAATAATCCTGTAAAAGCGCAATCCAGGTCAAGAATCATTTTGTTAGATATACGACAATTACAGCGACAACCCATTGGCATCTAATATCTGTAATTTCTATAAATAAAACTTGAACAAAATACTTTCTCAGTTATGGTCGCTTTGGTCTGTAATTTCCCACATAGCTTATCTATCAGGATTACGCCTTAAATTTAAACGAATTTTCGAATAACGTTTTTCAATTTCTATGTATTTGACTATATTGCACAATACAAGGTCACGTTGTTGGTATTTCGGTTACATTTTCTGTAATATACCATATTTTTAATCAGTACTTTTTAATGACTGACCCTTACTATATTCTTTGTGTGATATGCCGTGTGCTAATAGTTGCTTAAAATTAAAACATGTGATGACACTACTACACTATTAGTTACAATATCGGTATATACGAGTTAATTTGCGCTAATGACACAATTTCAGTGTACAGTACAACAATAATTTTATGATTGGTTATACGTTAAACTATAAGCTAGGCGTAACATTGTAATTGCAACATAAGTAAATCTTATTTACGTAATTATTTGACTAATTGAGTTTGTGTAACAATTGACCCCGCCTTAACTTTAACGAAAAGGCTAATCACGTAGGAAATGTATGCGCATATCACAAAAATGGTGAATACAGTTCAAAGCCCAAGTATACATCCATTTTTGGTTCCATAAAGAATTTCCAATTCTGGGACAATTTCCTTTTCCACTTTGTAGCTTTGATTTCCAGCAATTTTTTTCTGTACATATGACATCTTGGTTTTCGACGGTCTCTTGATTCCTGGTCTGTGTATCAAGAATGCATTATCCAGAATATGGAATTCATAATCCAGAACACAGAGCGCGTAACCCTTTTAACGAAATCATAGAGTCCATAAATTAAACTCATAAATTAGTCTAGTCACGCGAATAGTGAATTATTTTGGAAAATAATGCTAATAAAAGCTATTAATTGTAAAACCTGAGTCATTTTGTCTCTTCTTCCTTCCCAACTCAATCTCTCATCATATCCTGGCTCGAATTTGGTTCCAATGTAAATAGGTTCCCAACTCTTGAAAGGTCCTTCTCGTTTTCCTACATGAAAAACACTCATTCCTTGTGTAATTGGTTGAGTGAGCCATTGAACAGCTTTGGGTATTGCATGACAGTAGGAGCAAATGTATTTGTGAAAGGGAATAACAGTTTTATTTTTCAGCATATTAATCAATTCACTTTTGTTGTGTGGTAAGTGTCCAATGTTAATATCAGCCTCAAAAATTGGTAAGACAAATACTTTCCTATTAGGTCTTTGGTTAGCTAAGTTATCTCTTCGCACCATTTCCAAGAATGCAGGAATGAGGTTAGGACTTGGGTACAATTCAATATCAGACGGAAGAACATAGTAAGTGTTAGCCATGTCTCTGGCAATCATTCTGCCCACATTAACAGGATATGTCAAATTCTTTTCTTTCTTAAATGTAGAGATTTCATCACCAAAAGTTACATTGTCTGCTGAACAATCAAATGGGACTGACATTGGATCTGATGGGATCCGCCCTTTTGGCATATGTTTTATGTTGAAGTACAGATGAAAAGTAACCAACTCTTTTACTAAAGGAGACATTGAGCAATCTCTTAGGTATGAAATTCTTCTCAGAGTTTCTTTGAAATCAGTTCCAGGAGCGTACAAACTGATTGACAATGGCCCCTGCCATCTTTCAAGGAGCGGGACTAAATTGTCCAGAAAAGTAAAATCTGCGTGCGTAGTGTAAGTGATGGATTCGTCACACGTAAATGATTTTGTTCCCATTATGTAATTGTAAAGGACCCAATGGTCCCCTCGTTGAGCATAGTAAGTTCTAGGAGTTGTGTTATCACAAGATATAATACTTAATTCCTTTTCCGAATTCATTCCAGACTCCTCCGTATCACTTTCTGTAAATTGTTGTACTTCCCCATGACTTAGTTCTCTAAATTCCAACTGCGTAACAATATGGCTCTGTTGATATCGAGGCAGTGGAGGAGGATTGAAGGATTCATTGTAAGTTACTTTGTAGAATCCCGTATAAAAGAAAACAAACACTAAAGTTCCAAGACCTAGTCGAAACATTAAAGGTTGCTGCATTTTGAGTGCGTTAACTAGCGAATTTTACGATCAAATATTTTGCATACAATATCTTGGTAGATTTCTCAGCAACTTGATTTAAAATGCTTGGGTGTAACGTTTTGTCAGCTATTTCTTCCCCAGATTGCATCCATTGCAACTGCAATGTAAAAACGTATAAAAAATCAACATCTACTTTAGAATGTGCTTTATCTATTACAATAAATCTTCCATCATATAATTGAAATTGCACAGTAGGGTCCTAATAATGGTATCAATAATGTAATTTTATATAGTACCTACCTCGATATGCTACTAAACCCGAAGAAAATCTTGTTACTTCCTCAAATGTTTAACTACACACAGTTTTTCTTGTTCTGTTATCATCACTGTCTTAACTCCATGTTAGGATATTTCAGAAATTCCATGCGCAGTTTCAGACAAATCACAGACAACAAATCAAGGTAACATTGGTACTACAGATTGGAAATCAACCAGAGTGACAAAGACTTATCATTTTTCAGAATGTTTAATTGGAATGAGCACTGAAGCACACACTTTTGGTTTTCCTCCACGAGGAACAACTTGACGAATAATTCACACTTAGATATTTCATATTCATGTTGCGTTTCCTAATTTATTTGCGTATTATTTAGCATTAGTATCAGATTATGATCCTTTCACTTGTATACGTGTACAAATTTTGTTGCCACATCCTATGACAAATTTTAAATAAATAGGACTACAACTACCTGTGTGTGCCTACTTGACAGAATCTTATCTCGGCTGACTGAATAAGGTATTTATCTATGTCTAGAGTGTGTATTAGTTGTTGAATGGAACCAATGCTGAAAGAAGAATGAGTGAGAGTGTGAAAAGGAATGTATTGTTACTATTCTATGAAAATGGCGTAGGTACATATATAATATGTCCATGTGTTTCTGTGAAGCAGAGAGAATAGAATATTAAGGGAGTTTACTTTAGCTATGTATGTATTTACCAAAAGTATGAGCACATCTCTCTATGGATAAACATTTTCATTTAAACTTGCATTGAGACTTGATTGTGAATGATGTGAGCAAGGCGTCTAGTTTTGTGAGTGGGACTCTTAGCACAACCAATAGCTATTATGTTGAAATTTCGACGAAAGTTGTTTGACTATGCTATATAATATTATGTTACATAGGTATATAGATTCTTTTGGATATTCCAGGTCTTATAGAGTTGTTGTCGACTAAATATATGAACAAGGACGCTCAAATGACTTCACCACTCACACCAGTCTATTTGTCAGGTGTATACGTGATGTACTTGTGGGAGGCATGGTAAATTGCTTTAAGAAATACATAATGACCAAGCATGACTCAATCGCTTAATTTCAGAGATGTATCTACATAATAGGAAGATTTCCCTATTCAATTAGACAGTATATCACAGATGTCATATTATATCTCCGCACATATCCACTGAGATCACGACATGATTCGACGGAAACAAAGCATTGTCTACTAAGTAGCTACTACTTCAGGATAAAATTAATATTCATGATGCCTAAGGGAAAGTTTTACGACTGCCTATTCATGTTGATCATCAAAGTGGTCAATGTTGGCGCTGGATATTACTACAAGGAGATATTTAGGGGCTACTAAATAGGTAGGATCTATATAGATACATATTAGTGTGTGTGAACACGCTCGTTCCTTATACATTACATTGTGAAACCAGAATGCACTGGTAACAGGTATAAATGAAGGTTATCATGATCATTTAAGGAAATTAATGTCTGAACATTTGGTGGCTTACAGTATATATCGGTTGCTCATTTCCCATTTAGCCTTACTTATCCTATTATGCTAATTATATTATTTACTCGTAAGAAATTACAATGTCTATATCAACTATTGCAACAAACTTCCTTGTTTATCTAAAACTTATTGACAGCTTATGCAAGAAAACTGCTGTAACTTATAAATTGATACCTCTCAACCTCAATAGTTGTTACATCAATATAATGTTTGCACGCACAGTGGATCTTACCTCTAGAGCTTGAGCAATCTTAAACTCAATCCTGTAGAAGGGTTCTAATAATTAAGATCTTGTGCTGAATGCATATTAATATAGTAATAATTCATTTCCATACTCGAAAGTCATTATTTATGTGGTTTATGTGGTTCGAAATGCATTTCGTGATAAAATATTGTATGCACTTCGTGATATATAAGATTGCGTTGAGACACATAAATGTTGCAATTCAGCTATGTAAAGAGTTATCTCAGTAACCCATATTGAATTAGCTCTTATCTGTAGAAAGACATCATTCATAGTTGAAAATGCATTACATTCATAAGCTGAATATTTCTTGAGTGAATTAATTTTCTTCTATGAATGAATATTACTTTTCATCATTCGCTATCCTTACTGTCAGTTACTTTTTTCTATCTAATTATGCAAACCTTATGAGGGAGGTTCGACCATTTCTCAATCAAAGATCAAGAAATCAAACACATTGTACTGATTTCGCGTAATTAAATATTTGTTTTCACATGTTTGGGAGTAAAGATATTTTTAAACCCTTCGCGTGGAATTAGATTTTAAATGTATGTGTACACCAGTCAAAGAGTCAAAACAACTTATAATATTATACTAAGCAATAGATCCTTAGGTACAGTTGTAAATAAAAAAATTCTGTAGTATTTATATGCAAACCTGTAAATCAGAAATTGCTTCATCAGCAAATTTTACGAACTTTGAGCTAATAGAATGTCTTAATAATGTCATAAAGATTGCTATATGTACAAATAATTTGTATGAGGATGATGCTATCATATCGTTTCCTAAATGAGACATACTCAGAATCAAGTTAATACAAAATCAAAAACCACTTGCATTTATACAATAATTCAATCCATAGCTCCATATTTTCAAGTACTAAATCAGTACAGAAAGAGTGATCCCTATTAATGATTTGCAACAACGATTCTATTACAATTCAAAGAAAGCGAACATAAATATTATAACTTTTTGAATTACTTCACCATGTTATCTTCCTACGCTATTAAACGTTGCACCTATTTTTCAATTGGTTTTACAATTACAGTAGCAATTGTTATGTTAACTATGGACAGTTCTGAATTTCTACCACAATCTTCACCCACAGTTAAAATTCTTAGGAACATATCAAGACCTAACTTAAGAATTGGAAACGCAAGATTTGATAATTCTCGAGAGGTAAATTCCATACCGATATGTATCCGTTTAATATTACAAATGAAATATTGTTATTAATTTCATTGATGATGATTTAGGTTATGGTTCTGAATGAACATAGTTTGAACAGCCAAGCTTTTGAGTCCAGGTGATTTGTTGCGCCATACCGGCACCCGAAAGACACTCCCACATGCACCCGACATACACTGCTCACACACCCGATTACACTTTCAAACAATCTAAAATCGATACAAATGATCAAATAAAACGAAGCTCTAACATAAAAAATTACATTCGTCAAATAACTATTCCAAGTCTGTTATTGTATTAGTTGAGCTGTGAATGTTCTATCATATTTAATAAATTTCACTCATAAGTTGTCAATAAACCATCAGCCTTAATTAATTTGAGCTGGACGCTAGAATAAAATTAATTAAGGTTGATATTGACAGCCCGTGAGTGAAATTAATTAAATATGATAGAATATTGACAGCCCTACCAATTGGATTTGGAATAGTTATTTGACGAATGTAATACAGCCGACGCGCGACGGTCAAGTATATAATATCTAAAACCTAATTGTATGGTACCCAAATTAATATGTATGTTGACGGTTAGTTGTTGGATATTATATACTTGACCGTCGGCTGTATTATGCTAGAGCTTCGTTTTATTTGATCATTTGTATCGATTTTAGATTGTTTGGAAGTGTAGTCGGGTGTGTGCATAGTGTATATCGGGCGCATGTGGGAGTGTCTTTCGGGTGCCGGTATGGCGAAACAAATCACCTGGACTCGAAAGCTTGGCTGTTCAAACAATAGATCAGGATATTGACAATG
>JABASH010003181.1:0-17329 GCA_019776445.1 Tomocerus maximus | reverse complement strand
TAAATCTTTTGTTTCCAGCCGATATTACTGACAAATAATAAATCTGTACCTGATTCTAGCTTAGCTAGGCCAATCCATTTAGGCCAAAGTGGAAAATCAATTTAGGCCAAAAAATAAAATAGGCCAATCAACTTAGGCCAAAAATGCGGACACACAGGCCACAGGTTTATTGTCACAGGAATTACTCATATTATGGTATAAAAGTTACAAACAACGCTGCAGACTTTTGTATACGTTTCTTCCTTCTTATCTGGCAACAAACGGCAAACTAAAGGACTAAACCTATGTGTCCGCTTTTTTGACCTAAGTCAATTGGCCTATTTTATTTTTTGGCCTAAGTTGATTTTTCACTTTGGCCTAAATGGATTGGCCCAGCTGGGTGTACACCCTGTACCTATGTAGGTACAAGAAATAATGTATCGACCTATAGTATAAGAATTACTCGATATGACAAACCCCAGTATTTTTTATTGTAAATTGTTGCATATAATTAGAGAGAGTAACGGATGTAAAGTAGAAAGAAATGCAGATGGGAGAATGAGAGTAGCATAATGGAGATGAGCTGATGTTTATGAGAATGGATGAAAAATGTAGCTGGCTGAGGAGGACGGAGTGTGTGACTGTTTGTCGACGAAAGGGAAGGATTTGTTGACTTTGTAAATGAATTTATGTTTGAACTGTAGGCTGGAAATTGAAAATATTCGGTTTGGTGCTCATTGTCAGTGCAGAATTGTATTTTATATGCAGATATGATTTGTTTAGAATGGGAGATAGATCGAGAGTTTTTTATAAGACAGATGATAGGGAATTGGAAAAAGAATGTTTAGCAAGTAATAAATGTCAGGGTGGCCCTTATTACTCTGACATTATCGTGTTCTAGTGGTTTGACTTGGTTTTGTTTAAGCAGGCTGGCTGTTGAGTGGTTCAAGATCCAACCAAACAAAGTTTTCAATCCGGTTTAAGTGCTACAAGGAAATACTCTCTTCTAAATTGCCTATTACCGGAAATACTTATTCCGCTGATCACTAATGTAGAGAGGAGCATCTAGTGCACAAATATGTGTACAACTAATGCAGTGCTTATATAAATATGATGCGTCAACATGACATATCGGGGGCTATAAAAAGCTCTGACATGAGTGAGAGTAGTATTTACATCCCTCTCATCCCCTCGGCGTTCAAAGATGTGACTAATAAATAATATTTGCAGCCGACTGACTCGAGTGCACAGCTCCCTGTGTTATGTTATGATCCACTCAATCAATTCCAATCACAAGATAAAAGGGAATATTTGACATTGTGCATGATGAGATGAGATCCACTCTCTTCAGCCAGGACACACATAATCACTAATTCTCACAAATATCGTAAGAGCTCAAATTGAAAAGAGTCTGCTCATCAGCTACACACAGACACACGCACCAAAAGATAACATTTCAAAGGCATTCGCCAACTCAGCTCAACAACCCACCATAATAACTCTAGTCAACCAGAAGAACCAAAAGCATATTATTTCATCCTAGGTAATCATGCAGGAGACAAATACACGGCAATTATTGAAATATAGAACAAAAGGGGTACACAGACTTAGAGTTTGCATTCTGAGTAGAAATTCAAATAAAGCAATGAATTTATTAAACCATGAATTGGATACTTGATATGGAATTTTGTCGACAGATCTTCCTACACAGGTTGGAATTTTACCGAGTTTTCCTTATTTTGAGCTTCTATTTTTAGAATATGGCTTAGATTCACATTATTTGTAATTTGGAGAGTAGAGAATAGATGATATTGAATGGTTGTTAGTTTTAGGGTTTAAGTGTAGCTGAAGATCACCCAGCGAGAGTTTCAAAGTGACAAATAACATTAAGTGCCGGTTGACTGGGTCCTCTCGTTGGATGTTATTCAAATGGAGTCGACGGTATGGTTGGCAGTGGAGTTGGGAGATAGGCGTCCTGGTGGCCATTGTTAGTGTATTTTGAGAGATGAGCGACAATGTTTGAGAAAGATGTCTATAAATCAGTCGGAGGAGATTTCGGGGCTTATGTCATATTATTTTATCGATTTGAACTCCTTGCGGTCTCCTCTCTCCGTCCATCATTCAAATAATATCAACATCAATGACTTTCCCATTTCCAATCTCCCCCCTTCCCGAATTTTTTTCGGACTCGGTCGCTATTCAGTCCATTTAGTACTCAGCCAGTCAACAATGTGTGTATAAGTCACAACAGTATCGTCTGATCTAAACTAGGGCTGGGCCACACTCAACCAAGTCAAATCTGCGAAAGTTCCGTGAAATTCTCCGAGATATTATTCTAAAGAGTGGACTGGAGTGGACATTTCACGAGTGGCTTCTTTCCTTGTACTGCGGTGTGTAGGGAATGTCAAAACGACCCTCGCTGTTAGAGTCTCTTTGGGTAATCAGAAATAAGAGAGGTCATCTATTTGATTGAGAGTATGAGGCTTGGCTGGAACGAGGCGGATTACACACACCGAACGAACTCTTTTCAAAGACAACACACACCCAGCAATAATAGAATATCTCTGACTTTCTGATTTCTTTCCGAGAGACTCCCTCTCTCCCGAATCTCGGATTACTGTAAACTAAAGGCAAGCGAGTGAATGGAGGGAGATGTGCTGATGTGGAAGTGCACGTTGATTGCCAACTCACTCACTCACTTCCATGCGGACATCGAATCTCATAAAGCACTCCCTGCATTTACATCCTGTTCCAGAATACTACGCTTTTGCTTATTGTATTACCTATGATACATAATACACCCAACATCCTGTGAAAAAACATTACGTACATTACGCGGGGGAAACAACCGAAGAAGATGCCCTGCTACTCAGGACCTTCCATCTACCATGTCATTTTCGATCCCCGCGTCTGAATACATTATACATTAAGCAGTGAAGGGGCTCTATATCTATAAACGACGGCTATTATACAAACATGTCGGCCTTTCAAAGTAGAATTATTTACGAACAGGATAATTTTTTCTTTAGAATCCTACTCGCGATAAGTGAAAACATTCATCATCATGGCTCACCCAACCATTTCAATCCAAAAAGACTAAAATCCCAGAATTTTAATTGGGATATGAAATTAATGTCAACAGAACAACACCTTGGAATATTCCAGAATAATATAACTTTAGCGCAAGAGTTGAAATAATTTACAAAACTTGTTACAAAATAAGTTTTCTATGATTGGGAGGATTTTCCTTCGGAAAATTAATATTGGTTATATTAATCTTATGTTGAATAGTTTGATTGTCATCATTTAGAAATTTTGGGTATAATATTCAATTTGTGGTTGAGGATGAATGGTAATTCGGCGCAGATAATGAATGTCCCCTTGGAGAGAGAGAAAGGTATTCCGAAGTAATGGTCTGACATCAAGTGAAAAAGATGAAGGTTAGAGTTTGCTGTGAAAAGCTGTCAGAAGAGTCGGAAATGGATGGCTATCCCGCATCACTCTCGGACGCACTTACTTTCACAATCTCCCGTTTATCGAGGTAGACAAGCCACATCACATCGCCCGCCTGTGCACAGTTTATAAATGTCACGGACGACGTGCAGTGTGTATTTGCACTGTTGTGTATGTCCTCGCAGATTGCCGTATTTACCTATGTAATGCATGTCTGTGTATGAAATGAATCTGGGGAAAATTCAGTCGTCATCCTCCGCCTCGTCCATTCACAGTCACTCATCCTGAAAACTTTCCTTTGACTGAGACTCACCCGCCGTCCGTCCGACTCTCCCTCGACCAGCACTCTCTGTTTGCTTTGTTAGTCTATCTATTTAGTCAGACATGCTGACGAACGACCACCGACTTCATTTTTCTCTGCATTTGCTTATTATTGGGTTACTCCCGCTTCGTTTCTTTCTGATTTTCTCATCTCTGTTTGCCGGGATGATCAGATGGTGGCTACGCAAGCAAACCAAACACGTTTATTTTATTTCCTATTCTGTACCTAGGAAAACATAATTAGTTTGGTTCTTGACACACTCTGTATTTGTTAGACCATGTGTGTCTGATGCATTCGGGTGCTTTGGAAATTAATGAAACATAAATATCCAGGCTTTAGTTACATAGATTTATTAAAGTAAACATCTCCGGTGGAATGAGGCAAAGATATAAAAAATAAATCGATTTTCTGCTCAGAGTGTCATATTTCAATTTCTTAGTTCTGTTGTGGTCAACTTTCACTTCGTGGACTAAATAAGTTCTATAATGCCACAGAGACAGTATCTTCTATAGGAGGTTTCTTGCAAAGTCTCTGGAGCAGAATTTGAAACTGATATCAATTTAAGTCTGTGTGTGTCAAAGACTTTGATGTTTTCTTTTAATTTGGTTCTTTCTGNAGATGTGGTTTCTTGCAAAGTCTCTGGAGCAGAATTTGAAACTGATATCAATTTAAGTCTGTGTGTGTCAAAGACTTTGATGTTTTCTTTTAATTTGGTTCTTTCTGAGGATGAAATCTGTTTTGCTATGGTTTTCGGAAGAAACGTTGCAGCTGCGACCTAGACCGAATTTATTTCCAGTCAGAGCCAAGGAGGGATAAGGGAACATTTGAGTTTTGAGAAATTCTAAGAATCCAAAGTTTTCGTTTAAATATAGAGTACTCCCAGGCTGTATGATCTGAAAATGGGCTTAAAGTGTGTGTGTGTCCTTGCATGTATAGCAGTAGATAGAGAGGAATGTCGAGAGAGTCGCGGAGCGAATGTTCAGATAATCGAAATATGTGGGTTCATTGAAGCTGACAGTTTGAGTTATTAGAATATGAGGACGATTAGCATTAGCGTCAACTCGTATAGTCGTCTGTAGTCTCTAACTCACTTTTACTTTTATTATACAAGTCATCATTTCTCTTGATTCCTAAGCCTTTATTGCTCTCTTACATCTTTTTCAACTCCATGCTCCTCAGTTAATGCCTTAAGTACAGAGCAACTGCGACTGTCTCTCACTACTAATCTCTATCTGCACTTGTTTCCTACTACCCGTGATAAGGCAACCAACTATTCACTATTAACATTACCATTAGTGTTTTTCTGGCTTACGAGACAAGCAATTTCTGTCACTAAAACTCCCTGCCATCCGGCAAACCCAAACAAAACAACAACCAAAATGGCCAGTTAAGAATTTTCTCTCATTTTCCAATTGCGCCTGAAAAACGCTAACGATCCTTTCAAACCGAAAAGTTAATTCTCCAAATTCCTCTTTTATTTCCCTCGATCGATCCTCAGTCCCCACTTCTCTTTCGTTAGTACTAATAAGGAAACTCTTTTCCACGTTCCTCCCACTCACACACAACAATAACTGTTTTCACTAATTCAGGCCCCTTATTTTAGAAATAGTGATCGCAGATGTAGATGAAGATTCATGCTAATGATTTTTATGCACAAACTTTGAAACTTTCAACGAAAATCTCCTTAAAACAGAATTTACTAAGCTCAGTGCGGTTGCATATTTCTCTGTTCATAAATCTCTGCCCATTCCAATCAAATTGACCGGTTTTCCAGATTTTCTGAAAAGGATACCTTGACATTTTGTATATTACAATCAAAAATTATACTGATCTATAATACCAATGGACGGGAAATCGTTGCATGTTTTGACATTTTACTTACCGATTCTGAAATCAGGAATATTAAAAAAAATATTTTTGAGTAGTATGAACAGAGTAATGTTATCCCGACTAAATTCTGTCCTCTGAAAGTTTTTTCAGAAAAAAAAATCCTTTTTTGAAATCAAGAGTCAAAAAATTAGTCCTGGGTGTTGGTGAGTGTAAGTGATATCTAAAAGAGTTCCCTCGTAAAGCTCCTTCCCTGGAGATGGAGTACATAAGCAGTGGAGTTGCTTAGAAAATAAGTTAAAAGAATGGACAATGAAGTAGTTGAGAGTATACAATCAAGATGCTATATATAGACTGAAGAGAGAGACTTCCCAGTGACACTTCAATTTCCAGTCGGAATAAAAGACGTGGCAGAAGAGACAGTAAATACAAAGAAGCTGAAGATATGAGAGTGAAATGCTAGGCAAAGTCTTTCCTTGCAAAATATCATATTATAGTCTTATGCTCCGCTGTTTGTGGTCTCTCTTCTTCATACTACGATCTCTATCTCGCCTATTTGTACTCGACTTCGTAAATGTATTTACTATCTGACTACTATAATGTTACCCCGTGTACTCTCTTCAGTCGTTACACTAACCGACGTCCCAGCTATCTTTCGCTATCAGCTCACGTTACTTTTACTTTGTCTTCTATATCTCCTATACGCTATATAGTTCCTCTATGTCACTCCACTCTATAGGCTATATTCTCTTATAAGACTGTTACTAATATTAGCTCTGAATTAATCACAGCAAAAACTTTTGGTGCATCACCTTTCAATAGCTCACCCCGCTAAAACTTTCACTCTTCTCTAATATTGCAGGGCGATATATATTTTAGAGATATTCAAATAAAAACTGCAGTATCTATTTGAGTTATTTTTCCAACAGCACTTAGTTTGCAAAATGGTGTTCCGAAACAAAGAAAGGTCAGGAGTGGAGATGCTGTAATGGTTGGGTATCTAAACTGAAAGATAGGAAGTGAAGCAGTTGAGTATTTTAGGGGGCAGTTAAATCCATAAAATGACTCTTGGGCTAAGACTTTTCCATTTGCAATAATGAATAGGATTATTTCTATGCGGACGTCGAGGGTCCCTGCTACATGAGGACACTTTATATCTGCGCTCTGCTCATTTTAGTGCACTGTAGCATGGCATATCTGGAGCATGACCACAAAATACCCCACAACCGACTCCCTAACTCACTAGACGCTCTCCTAGTTAAAAATAAATGCCTCTTTAGTGCTTGAGCAGACTGGAGGTAACATTTTTCTGTAGGTACAGGGTAGGTAGTCGAAATTCGGTGCTGAGTGACAGATCGCGGCATGGCAGCAAGAATGGCACTCCGAAATATAGTTATCTTCTTCGGTGGTAGGAGAGATGCGTATGAAAGTGTATTTAGGGTATTAGTGTACATTGAATGGGAAGAAGTTGAGAATACGCAAAAAAGGATGTGGTCTGACCGACAAGAAACTCCCGGTGTTGAGTTGCGAGTCGTGAGTTCTGCTCTGAGCTGCTTGCCCTCCTTTCGACTCCCGAATTCTAATCCTACTTATGTCTTTTGTCTATACGTAAATTTCGAATTTCCAGGACTTGGTCTGACTCTGACTGGAGTCTGTCTAGCAAGTGAAATGGTAATTGCAGAAATCTTCCTGGGAGGCCGAGGCTACCAATCTCCATTATTATCTCTACTCTCTTCTCCACACAATTCACAATACTCCAGTTAACTTATTGCTCGCTTCCTTGCTCCCTATACACATTTATATTTATTAATACTAAATACCCACCTATAGTAATAGTAGCTATCTATATATTACCCGGGTACACTAATTAACCGATACCGAATCACATTTTATTTATTTCTCCTATTTTATTCACTACTCATTTTCTGAAACATTAGTTTGTGTAGGAGCACTACTCTCTGTACATGTGGAATATTGTCTGAATGAAAATGCATTTCAGGAGCAATAACAATATGAAGTAATAAATTTTATAGACTCGCAATACAATGCATCTTTTTCCATACATTTGTGCCTGTGCCAAAAATCCTGTGCTCAAGTCTATATAGCAAGTCTGTCTGATGCAAAGATTTTATGTTTATTTCGTTGGGTCGTTATGAGACTCTTTCCAAGTCTCTCTCTGTATGGAAATCGACTTTTATGGAGACTAAAAATGTATTTACTCTTTAGTGCAGTAGTTGTCCTTCTCATATCATATCATTAACGATAATCAATTAACAATAAATGTTGCTCCTCCATCCTTCCCCTCTCTCAATGTTGTGGCAAATGAGGGCAGGCACATGAGAAACGCACCCACAACGCATTTACACTCCACACACACATAAATATACTTATTTATGGTCATCCGCTGCTCCATAATACAATTTAATTCAATATCACAATCCCCTTCTTATGTACTTATTCCCTGTGTACAAAGTACTACAAAGCAAATTGGGTAACAATTATTAATATCGAAACAAACTTTATAGATCTGTTAAGTGTCCTATACCTTAGCACTATCAATAAACAGTCGGTTAATGTACTTTTCTCTGCATTCAATTTAGGTAATGACTTTTCCAAATTATTCTGTAATGAGTTCAGTTTTTCATTATCCTGAATAAATATGGCGCAATGATAATATCTTGCAAATAGCAACGTAAACTGATCTCTGTTCGTTTTCTAATATACATTTGAGTTTTACGTGCTCATATCATTGGCCTGATTTGCCACGACTGTATAGACCGAACAATAAAAACTGGAGTAGTATGCGAATAAAGTTTTTTAGATTGGTTTGCAAAATTGCAAATACCAAGTACAAATGGAAATAGAGTATAAGCATAGGAGTAAATTAATGTAGAGCAGTGTGTGCTATAAGATTTGAAATGTAGGTAAAAGGTGGATGTGTATTTATTCGGAGCGATGTAAGTGGTTACACACATTATATAGTGCACAGTGGTGGTGGTGGCGAGTGTACGGTCGGAGTGTAGCTGTCGTTGCATAATTTCGTTTAGGATGTAGAATGGCATTTGCAATTCTATCGTAGTTGCCGTTAGCTCTCTGTTGTGAGTCGTAACTACAAATCTTTCTTTGTTACGGCGTCAGTTTCATCTGTCTGGAGGAAAGTAGGTTTAGTTACACCACGCACCGGGTATTGTGTCTTCACTTCTGTGTGGCGAGCCATTAGCATTGGCACGTTCATGCAACAGCAACACAAATACGTTTCCCTATTTAATGTACTACCTACTTGCATTCCTGGAATACAATTTAATGAGAGCATAAACTTTACCATCCCGTCCCCAAGTCTCGTCCTCGCAATTCTGGAACACACCCGATTCCATGGAGGTGCCTACTGCATGACATCTGCTTTTCAATTAATTTCCAAACGATCAAAAATGTAATAATCCGCAAAAACAATGTCGCTATTTCCAGGGCATATGAAAATACTCCGCTAACTAACAATCGTAGGCTGAAACCATAACATAAATATTTGGGGAACCAATTTCGGAATGAATTCAATAGGAAGAATCCTGTAAAAATATTTTAGATACAAATTGTGTTAGATAATTTTCCACCAAGCCCAGATTGATATTCCTGGTAATTATTTTCTAAACCAATCCATTCTGTCCAATATTCGAAACTACATTTATAAGATTCTGAACATTAAATTCTCCCGAAAATTGGTTCAAATCATCATGACCGCTTTTGCACACCAAGTGTTTTGCTTAGCGATTTTTTAGATACAAACCGAGTTATAGAATCCAATACAAGCGGAACGATCTGCATGAATACATGCACTGGAGAAAGCACAAGTGTTGGTCGTAAATTGTGGACAATCACAGAGAGGACAAGATTTATTTGGCATTCTGTAGTATTTAACTCTGTCCTATTAAAGTGTGAGCTGACTTGCCATTTAGTGTTTCATTAGCAGTGGCTCTCTGTCTCCGGCGATTGTTAGTCCATGCATATCCAGAGTTGAGCAATCTGAGAGTGTCTCTGCTGGGGGCAAAAAATATAAAAAGTGAACATCTCGCGCAGCTCCCACATCCTTCACTTCTGGTTAACCACGCAACAACATCCGTACACGTTTTTCTTTTTTCATGGACTAACTAAATGTCTTCTCTTTCTCCCATGTCCCAGTCGGTGTGACTCAAATCCGAGTTGTCCTTCTGAATGAATGTAGCGTGGTTTGTTGTGTTCCTCCGTCTTTTGAGTCTAACTGACGAAGGAATTGGGAGAGTGAGTTTTCTGATCTCTCGTACACAAACAAAGTATTTGTAAGCAGGATTGCATTTTTCTTGACATGGAGTAGTCAGGCTGATGTGATGCGATGTGCTGTCGACTGTTAAGAAGACTCAAAGTGCCTCAGACAAGAAAGACTCAAGTCTGTCTATCTATCTATCTAGAATGTATATACCTATATAGTATAGTATTATATAATAGTACACTTATTTAGTATATGCAACTCTCTCCAAAAGCGTTTGTCTCTCTATAAATTGAGCTAAACGAAAGAAAAATCTGAGAGCATCCAGTTGACTTTGACTTCCTTCTTCGCATCGTGAGAAAGTGTACAGTGGCATTAGTGCTCTCAATTCTAAGACTCCTATCTCTCCTCTAAAGCATTAGTCTGACTGCAGTAGTATTACGTATGTAATACATGTCCATATAACAAAGTAGAAGTGTCGTCGGCACAAACACAGCCACACATATTTGATACACATCGGCTTACTGTCACTTCCTACATCCACTTCCACAACTTCTTAAAAGGCGACATATAATCGAACAACTTCATAAATTCTTTCTTTACACTCATCCCTTCACTTACAATGCCTATAAATAAATATCCTGCTCCACCAATACTGTTACAATTCTTGGCTACAACTCCTTCCTTCATTCTGTTACGCACCATTTTATAGCTAATCAGTACAATATAATGCACATCTAAAAATATCACCTATACCTACATAATAATAAAAGTATAGCATCTATAGTGCAAAATATATACAAACACAATCAAACTTTCTCTTTCCTTCGCCTTGTACAACTTTCTCAGGTACAAAATAAATTTTCTAATTTGACACTTTTATATCACGAATTTTGACCAAAGTGAACATTCTGCGAAAAGGGTGACAATTTTGTAAAAAGAAAAATGTTATCCAGTTCAAGTCTGATTTGGAGTTAAGATTAGGAAAGAGAAAGTATTCAGGCTACAGAGAAAGTCAGGCCATACTGTAGTAGCAAACACATGTAATAAGTGGTGACATAAAGCTTGCAATTGTCTCGCAAGTGTTTGAAAGTGTAGAATTATGCAGGTATAGTTCCATTTGGATGTTATGTAACGTTGTGGATGTTTGGAAGATGTTTACAATTTATTAGTGGTGCATTCGTGTGATTCGGTTGTAAGTGGAGTGGAATGGTTATATAATATAAATAAGTGGCGGAATTTATGTGAGGGAGGATATTTCTCAGTGGGACTTAATAGATAGTGTCATTGAGTGAGCACCTGTGCATGTGAATTAAGGAAATGGTGCGCATCTTCCAGCTGACAAAATCCGCGAGTTAGGTGAGCATTGAGAGTGTGAAGTATCGTGTCGTGAGTGGGAAGACGTAAAAAGTTGTCTGCTGCATTCTGTGGTGTTGAGTTGACAGAATTGATATTCTGGTGTGCCGGATGAGGAAATGAGAACTTTTCGATCTCCAACTCTCTTCTTTCTTCCTCCACACTGTTTTACTTTGCCAACGGCGAGAAGAAGAATCTCTCTACGTGTAATTCAGCCAACTCTCGGTTTAGTCACCTACACAAAAGACTCTAATACCAGAAGGACTTTGTCTCCTGTCTTATGCCCTACTTTCTCCGCTTTCTTACATAGCCACTAGGTTAACCATTCCTTTCTCTCTCTCTTTGCCAAACTACACAATACAGAACTGAGCACACTAAAGAAACAGAAAAATGTTTAATCCACAAAAACTGACGTGTTCCTACACTTTCTTCTGCTATACCGTGGTGCATTTTATTCTTGTGCAATGGCATATAGAGTCGGAAACCAATATAACATTTCGTATGTAGATACCTGTCTTTTTTCTCTCTCTGCGTACCTCCTCTGTTCTCTCCTAGTACCTTTCACCAAATTCTTTCTTTCCTCTGACTTCTCAGCTTTGCATTTTGCATTTCATTTCTCCAGCCAAACCTACACAATAGATGCATACGAGTCCAGAAGTAGTCTGTTCAATTTCTCAGAGGCTTTCTCCGACTTTCTCCTCTTCCTTAACTTGATCGTTTCCTTTTCCCTTCCCTCTTTTCCTTTCTCTCCGTCAGCATCCAAGACGCACACCAGAAATTCCAGGCATGCTGCTCAAGTCCATCTCCTTCTGTCTCCTCTCCGTGCTTTCTCCACCGTAAAGAGACGGCTACTCACCCTCCCCATAATACCTCTCCCTCTCTTCTGTAAAATATTCCCAGATATTTATGCAGATAAGATATCCAGACCTACTCCGCTATTTACTGTGCGTACATCTCCGATGGTACTTTCTTTATGTATTTATATGCAATAACTTGTTCCTTATTTGACCTGAAGGGATATAGGCCACATATTATATGCAGGTATATGATATCATATTATAGGTATGAGGACTTTGAGAGTTCTTTTGGTTGTAGGATATTGAGAAGAGTCTTCGTGCCCTACTTTTTTCTTCTCCGTCAGTTCAGTCACACTAATCGCACTATTTCCACTTTCTAACTTAAGTCCAACTTTCTCCATTCACCCAAAAGTGGCCATAGGACACTACAGCTCATACATAGTGAAGTATACTTATAGTCGTGCGACTAGAAAGCAGTTTGTGTCAACTTCCCTTTCTCTACTGTATACATACTATAGAAAATATATAACTAATATATAGTCAAGTTCAGCTCGGAGCACATCTCTATTCTCCACAGGATTGATAGTGGATATAGTTAGTGGAGTGAATGTGAGGACTCTACTATTTCTCTACTGCATACAAGATTCGCATCCTGAGATCTGCAGCGATAGTCTTTTGTATTTTAGTACACAATCCTTTGTAGCCCTGCTCTGCTCCAGTTATACTAATACAAACTGAGCTAACTCTCCCATCAGATGAGATATGTGCTCTTAGGATGCCATTATACTTATGTGTGTGCCATCCTACATAAATACATCCACTTGCAAGGAATTGCACTTGTAAGATTTTCCTTCTCACATGGAAATTGTTTGGCTCTCTCTGTACTCTGTAAGTATATGTAGGTACATAGGTATGTTTGTGCAATGTCGTTGTGCATGAAGAAGGCTGACGGACATCGTACTGAGTGCTAACAAACTGGTTCAAGTTGCTTTAACTCAGACGACTGAGTGAGTATGTTCAGAGTCTGCATACCTAAACATGCTGGTCTCACTTGGAATGCTTCTACCGATCTCTGCTTAAGTGTATATAGATATAAATAGAGTTGCGTGCACCGTAGGACGTTCAAGTGAAGTGCCCACCATTTCCTCCTCGCTACACACTTTAACAGATAGACAAGCGAAAAAGTAAACTATCCTAAAGTGTTCAACTATGTACTAGAAAAGAATATAATGTAATCTAATGCAGCTTCACAAACACTCTGCTTTCTCATCTACAGATTCACTCAAACTCAGCTCACAATCCTCCACTTGGGAAACCTACACAAATAACGAATTCAACTTTACAAGAACTATTGACCATTTCCTCAAATCCCTATCTACCTCTATATATCTGTACTATATGCACTCTTAAGTAAACAATATTCTTTTGTAGCGTATGCTATGCTTATACATAGCCTATAACTATCTCTTTCAACACCAGCCAAATGAGACATTATCATTTACTTAGTTAATCAATAATTCTACAAATGATATACCTATTTGTATGGAAATAAGAATTTATCAGGGTTAGCCAAAACCAGTTTTTTTCTATCAAAATAAATCAATGGGTTTTCGGTTTTTAGGGGTTTTTATACATGTTTTTATTCATGTCAATACACACATAAACTGTCCATACCAACTGATATCCAAAAACTTGCTCTGTCAAACCGGGAAATGTACAACACAATTTTATAATTTTAATAAGAATAGAATATCTATAAATGGAAAATATTTAGTTTAGGTGAGTATCGTGATATATGCAGAGTCCCTCGGACAGAGAATAATACATATTGCATTGGAATCGGAGGCCATTTCTTTCTATTCTTCAGTTTCTGGGATTCTAAATCTGATGTAGGGATAAGTATGGGGATTGAGTGAGTGCAGTGTGTCGGCATTAAAGAAAAGATTCCATCTCATCTATATCTGTGGAGAAATGTAGCTACTGCTCAGTTGTTGTTGTTGTTATTGCATTCTAACGTGTATAATATTGTTGGGAATGAGTCGGCATTGTTATGTGTGCAGTCTGTATTCCGTTGTTGTGCTTCAATCTTTTGTAATGTTGGATTCTATTAGTTTTGTCTGCAGTTTCTGGCCGCCAAAATCAGTGAGAGAGGAAATCAGTGGAGAAAGGGGGAGGGAAAGCAAGTGAGAGTGGGGTGGGGCGGGTAGTGTGTATAATAAGGCAGTGTAGTATTACGATATGATATCAGAGATAGGGAATCCTAACTGGAGACAGAGACACAGAACACAGAGAGAGAAAGCCGGGCGAGGGCGAGCTTTGCAGGATTAGCTGTGGGAATAGAGAAAGTCAAGGAAAGTGTTGTGACTGGAACAACCGGAGAAAGAGGATTCTTTTGGATTGCATTCATATGGGCTCAATGGGTTTCTGCTCTGCTCCTTCCCTGCCCCGCAGAAAAAAGATTAGAGCATTATGGAACATTCCACGAGCTTTTATCGTCTTTTCACTACATTTCAATATTCACCATCCTTTTTCAATAAGAACAGATTTCTGTAAAACAGAGCCATTATTCGAAAGTCGTGCAGACATCTATAGGATATCCGAGTGGAGCGAGACAAGGCTCGGGAAAGCACTCTGTGAAATATTACTCTATAAAGAACATTGCCCTAAACTCAAATAGCTACCAATTTACATCTTTCACTTTTCAAATAAAACTTTTCTTACTCTCTCTTCAATGAAGTTCACTCAAGTTCCCGTTGACTTTGAAATGTTGCACGCCAAAGCCTCGTCTGCTACTCGACACACTCATGCATACACATGCACACTCTTTGCAGACACTCTTTACATATGTAGAGCAGACAGCCATTCATTCCTAGTACAACACGACACGACCGAATTACGTACATCATTGTTCGCCAGAGGTAAATAGCATCATTTGGACCCATTCTTCTTGTGTATATCTCTCGATTCACTGCTGCCTGCAGTACATGCCCACCTATTAGCATCCTTACACACGTTATGTCCTACACATTCACTTCCTCACGTACCGTTCAAGACTTTATGAATATTTTATCTTAAGCAATCCAATAACCCACCCAGCTCCTAAAAACTTTCCGTACACAGCTCATACTTTTATCCACATCCGAGTATTAGTATGCAAGCTTGCCCCGAAAATATACGTGCAATTTTACAAAAATATATCAGCAAAACCAACAACAGCATTACTTAAATTATACTCCTCGTGCAGACCCATGTAACGCACATGTAGTTTTTAGCCCAAGCTATACACTCCATTTATTACATATTTATTATTACATTTCCTTCGGGTGCCTACATAATTTCCTACATTAGAAATAGTTCCATAGCACACTAACAGAATAAGAGCACACATACATGTAACTAAAAATTGTAATCACTTGAATGTACTTTTTTATTGAATTTTGGATTTCAGTTAGATTTTTATTGACTAGGAACATCGTTAACGAAATCCCGATGCTGCGTTACTTTATGTGTTACTTGGGTAGTAATTTACAGTTTATTTTTAGAGTGTATTTGAATGCAAAAGAGGAAAGTTTGAAAAAATGATTTATTACAAATGGCTGTAGCTTTCGGATTGAGAATTTGTGAATATTGTTGTGATGTGCCTTAAAGTTTTCCAAATCAATGTTGTGGTGGGAGTGGAAATGGCAGTGGGATACAGAGAAAGTGGGATGGTGAAAGTCAAAAAGTTGATTGGTTGATTTGTTTTTTTGTTTCAGGTACGTTGATTTGTTTGGAAGAGTTTTCTGAGGTCCTTCGTCTCTGTCGCATCACGGATTCGCCCGGGACTCCGTTTTCTGATATTATTACAGTCTTGTAAATCACAAAGGGGATAAATAATTTTGCATCTGCTGGCAGCTAGGGCTATGTTGCACGAACTATGAATTCCGAGTTGGTTTGAGAGTCTTAGGTCTGACTGCCATGTATATCTTTGTGGAAGGCAGACATTGATTACACTGGAGATTGTAAAAGTTGAAAAATGCGTCTCGTCCGCGGAAAGAAAAGTTTTCGTTTCCTCTTCATTCACACCTTAGATTTTGTGTTTGGACGGACAGACGCGGCGAACGGGTGAGCCCAAGCCTAGTCAACTGAAATGAAAACTTGTGTGAATCATGCATAAAACTTTTGTCCTTTGCTCTGCGAATGCATAATAGATATAGGAGTGAGTTAACGAGATTCAAATGCTTGAAAGAAAAGCATCTTCGTCTCAACTCAAAACTAAGTAGGTGTAATATATTTCGGGTGTTGAGCGTAATAAATGCAGAGAGAAGAGTCAGATTTCAGTTTAGTCAGAGAGTTACTTGTCACCTTGGGTGGCATCCCACGGCTTCCTCACACTTCTCTGAATAACTAAGCCAGAGAGAGCTTATATTTAGTCGTTTCTGTTTTTATTTGTGATGAAACTGTACCAGGACTAGGACACACTCGTTCGTCATGCAGAGACAGAACAAGCAAGTGCAGATGGAGAGAGACTTGCACATAATACAAATAATGGGCTTTGTTATCTCTAGAAACAAGGCAGAGTATTATTTCTGAAGAACACTCGCATTGGCTTTTCAACGTGTGTACTAGTAAATACATATTTACAAAGGAATAGATATTCAATTGAATGCACCCACTACTACATTTACTACGGGGATATAGAGTGTGAGGAGCTAAAGGAAAATTCCATTGTGCTGCATTGTCATCCCAGAGAAAGTGTCACTTCATCGGAAAGAAAGCATTAGAGCGCATTGAAGGGAATGCATGCATGAAAGCTTGCACGCACACCCACCGTCACTCGCCCATATATACAATTCCATATAAGTTAATACGATGTACATATGTATGTATGTATGATGTATGTATGTATGTATAATAATATCTTGTACTTTCTCCAACATTTTCACCTTTAGATCCCATATGCCTTTACATCCTTTTATCTAGTATAACAACCTTATGAGCTACCCACGTCAATGTTATGTAAAGCTATATATAGGTCCAGAATGTAAATAAAAGAGGTAGGCCAGATATTTGGTATATTGCGCAAGAAAAACATCTTTGCATGAGTCTTTTTCTATGTGTGTACTATTATGAGCCATTCAACTCAAAAACAGACTCAGCGAGAAACCTTAATCCCACGTTTTCTTTTCCTTATTTCACTTTGCTCTACTCTCCAAACAGAAATAAAAGACACGACACGAGTCAGGCTCGTTTAGTTAGTCTCACTCCTCCGCCAACAAAACAAAATGCACTCGACACACAGCAGAGACACTAAAGAAAAACAACAGAATCGAACCTTCGACTGAAATATCTCCTCTAAACAAAGACTTAAATGTACAC
>JABASH010003180.1:0-17330 GCA_019776445.1 Tomocerus maximus | reverse complement strand
GGTTTCTACTTATTTAAGTCAGCAATAATAATAAATCATTAGTGAGGGTAATTAGATAAGTATGCTCTTGATATTGATAACTACGTACATTTTATGAAACGCGATTGATTACTGAAACACGATTATTTAAACACTTCAACTGCAATATTGTTGAATGCAATTAACGAAAATTCGCAAATTGCGTCAATTGAATTTAATTTGAAACTTTAAATCCTACATTCATATACATAAATTAGTCTTAGATATAGCTAATAGGCTGGCGTATGAAAATCAGGAATGTTTTTAAAGTTGAAATACTAAAGGATTCATAGAAGTTACCTATTTACATACATTGACTGAATAATTTGTTTTGTTTGAGCATAGTTGGCATACTCTGATGGGTGCATCTTAAAACTAATTCCTAAAGTGATGATTGGAAGTTTCTAATTTTGTAAATTTCGTAAAAAGCTACATAATCCATATATAGGGAAGATAATATATGTACCAGTAACACATAAGAATATGATAGTGAATCCACATGGAGGTATAAAATAATATTTTACATTATCAATTTTCATCAGCATGTCATTCTGGGATATACTTATTATAAGAATTCCAGGCAAGTATTATGCTCTTTCTTGGTCTTCACCATATCGATCAAAGATTTCCGACCGCCATGGAATAAAAATATAACTTTCTATACAGACATATAGTGAGATTTATAAATATGGAATTTATTCGTGTAGGGTAATAATAAAAAGGTGCTCGCCATGCCCCACCACGAGCACCAGATGTTAATTTAATATAATTATTCTCGATGTAGATAAATCAGCATGTAATCACAATCACAACAGAAAACAAAACACAATTAATTAATACTAGTAGAGAGACAGATATTAAAATATACCCCAGGTGTACAGGAGTGCAGAGTAGTTTAACATTCTAGAGTATGCACACTTGTATATATTCCATAAGACATTTGAAACGGAAGAAATGTATAAAAGTGTTTAATCTAAATTATTCCCATGTACAAACACCTATTCTGATACTTATTTGTATCAATTTGAACACGTGCACTGCACAGTGTGTAGAAAAGTAGAAGTGGATAGACAGTTGAACCTACGTCAACATGTCATAATGTAGTCAGTTAATCAGTTAAGGCAGTACCTGTGTATATATGTGTAGCACTAATGTCTGTATGTATTTCTCGAGTTTATCTGCAGTACATTATATTCAAGACAGGTGCTGGTGCTAATAAATGTTTACATCACATTCCTGTATTTAACTATTACAATTACAGAGATAGTATTTTTGTAGATAAAATTTCAGCTATTTTTATACTTGCATATCTAAGAGATCTCATTAAAAACGTACATTTAAAAACGTACATAAACTTACCTACATTAGAGTAGGCAAAATAAAGTTTAGTAATGTAGTGTGAATGAATTCATATGCTCTCCACAACATAATAAACACTGAGAGCTAAACAAAGGAAATCAAAGAGACGTTAAAATAATTTAATGCAAGTGTAAGCGCAAGTACTTATAATTTATTATGTAGCTCTAATAATGTTGGCTCACAATTAGCAAACTTGCTTTCAGACTTGGCAGAAATGTCGAATATTTCATTAAACGTACCGTAACTCATCAAAAGAGTTATAGTAAGCTAGAATGTCAGTTAGCTATAAGTAGTAGCTAAAACCAGCTAGTGCGAAAACCAATAGAAATCTACACCATTACACTCCTTTCCATAATAATGAACTATCGTTTAGCTATAGTGAGCAAAAAGAAGCAAAAAAACTAAACAAGTTTGCTTAGATCGTTGATTTAATGAGCAAGTCTCGTTAATTCGATAGCTATAGCAAAAAGGTAACTGAATTCATCTAAAATATTGTAGGTATGTGTACATTGACCGTATATTTTCGAGATAACGGTGCAAATGCACTCTTTTCTTCGATCTCCCTGATAGCAAGTGTAAATAATCTATAATATGAATGTAAATAGTAGAAGTGTCTAATATCCATTAGAATCCTAGGAGTTCTTTAGTTCATTTCAGTTCATATGTGGCTATTAGGAAAATAATAAATTCAAATGCATTTTTGAGCGTTAATTTGAATGAATGAGCCATACCCTATGCACATAAATCTAGTAAACTGTTTTCTATAATGCGTATGCATTAAGCTTACAAATTTTTAGATACATCGTTGATAGCAATAAAAATAATATATTAGTAACCCATATAGTGTGCAGAAATATGTATCTACTGGCCTGCCAAGCCTCCAAAACAAAAACTAGTAGAAAATCATAAGCATTCAGTCAGTGCTTAGTTATAAAGTGATATATTTGTGATAATCTAATCGCACACTTATATCCTTATCCAAACATGTGAACACGATTCGCTATCCGGTACACATTTATATACCTTTTATTTTAAAATCACATCCACCACAACCCTTTTTACCCTTTTTCACAGCTGGCTCAATGCTTTGTGCTGAATACTAACTTGTCGCTTACAATCAAACGTTTTCTAAACCATTTTCCCTCTCAGTAGAGAGTTCCTGAATTTTGTAGTGTAATTTAATTTATGTTGAGGTATAAAAATCAGTACAGTTTTGTTTCATAATAGTAGAGTAACTATGAAAATGGAACTAGCAGAACATTCTAATACATATACACATAGCAAACACGTTTTAATTTGTGTAAGGCAACTTTGCATGCATCGACTATTCATGACCTGGCCTGCTCTGAAATACCTAATCAAATATTTCTATCACTATATCTCTAACATATACAGATACAATCCAATTTATACAACCAAACCACATTACATAGATTCTGACCATTCAGCAGTATTTTCTGCTAGTATCTTTAATTTAAAAAATCATTATTCTATTACTTACATGTCAGCAGTAATTTGATTACTCTTATCAAAAGTACCCTTATACTACCTATGACTATAGTACTAACTACTTCTATAGTCTATATTGACTTAAGTACATATAACAATTATATTCGTTCAGAATTAGTACATAATTACAGATAAATACACAATTGGCATTTTTGTCTTTGAATAGATAATTGTTAGTTCTGTAGTATTTCTCTAGTTTCGTCTGGGTCTAGTCTATTATGTCGTGTCATGGCATGCCAGGCAGGTTTATAACAACTAAATGCTTATTCCTACGTAATTGTAGTAAATTGAAAGCGAGATGAATTTCTATTAAGGTACCTACACAATATTATGCATACAACTTTGAATTCGTTGGCTTCATTTGATTACTTACGTTTCCTTTCATTCCTTTTTCATCTCCTGCCTTGTTCCTTGGCTTTACTTCATTTCGCTTTTCTTCACTCGTCTCCATTTTGGCACATTACCATCATTCGCAACTTTGACTTTTGCACAGACACACCACTGCTTTGTACTGTCTATATAATTGTCCTGCAAAAAATGACAATTAGTTTTTTTAGCACCACAATCACTGCTGCTATTACCTTCACATAAGTGATGAGAACTTTTACCAATTGATAATGACTCTAATGACAATTATTGAGTACCTAAACAAATGCCAACAGCCTTAACTTACCCCAAACATGACGACAACGTACACATTCTACAGATAAACCAATTCATTAGCAAAAAACTACATTACTCGATTCCCTATCTTGTTTCCCTTTGCTACGACAAACATACTTTTACTGCCAAAAGAACATGTAGGCACTTAACATTTTCCAAGATACATGTATACAAAAAATCGGTAATAAATATGATTTATTCCATACACACCTTAAGATTATTCACTACATACTGATTTAAATACAGTTTTGTACCTTAGTGTGCAAATTTCTAGATTCTAGGTATTATGCTATGAAAGTAATAAAAAAGAAATCATTTTGGTAGTACAAACTTGAAATTATTTACTGTTGTAAAATATTTACATATTTTTTGCAAATCTTACAAGTTAGGTCACCAGTAGACGCTATGAAGTGGGACGTGGGACTTTGATTTAATAACAAACGGATGTAAAAAGGATGTTGAATCGATAAAAATGTTTAGCAATCCATTAAAAGTAGTACTAACTATTTCCTCTCAATCACATTTGACCACAAAACGTTAGTACAAACCACCACATTAAGACGGTTAACCCCAACCACACAGTTTAAGATTTAACTTTTTAACAATTCAATCTCATAATCATCCTAATTCAACAAGAGAGACAAGTTTGCCAAGATATCCTATGAATCACATTGGTTTTCTCCGGAAATGCGTAATAATTGTTTTATTTGCGATCTCTATTACAAGTCGTAACAACATTTTGATGTTTCCAAAGTTGAACTTTTTTGTAGACAATGCAATTGCATCTTTAATGTAGCCGCAGCGCAACTTAGTTACCTAAATTCGTAATTCTATTCATTTCAAGCACGTACAACGTGTCTTTATTTAACATTTAAGATCACTTGAATATAGCAAAAAATGCATTCGCTATTGTATGCCGAACTTTTATTTCATACACCTACTATAGTTTTCGTTACTTTGTCTCGACTGCATGCTTTTTCCACGTATGATCTTACCTGCCAATGCAGAAGCATTTACCATTATTTGGAAGTACACTGTACGAGGTAGGGTTTTTTGACGCTTCTAATGTATGTTTTCATTTGGGTTTATGACATATGTGTACATTATCATTATTACCTGAAGGAACAGAACAACTTTATTTAGTTAGCCCTCGTACCTACTACAAGACGAAAGAAAGTGAATTCTCTTCCCCACAAGTCATCTCACAAAATACATGACTAAATTAAAGTATCTTTCTATGCCTATGCACGTGCAATGCTTATAATCAAATCTCAACTTACATTAATTTTGCATGCATTATAACATGACTCTAGGGAGTTGTTTGCGGATCTTTACATAAAGCATAATTAATGTGCATTTAAATCATATATGCTTACCTCATATTATGATGCGTATAATATCAGTAGTAAGTAGTATTGCGTATCACATGGAAAATACTACATAGTAGGGCAGGTAGTGGCAAAAGGGATTTTATCGTAATCCTTAAAACTACACGCAAAAACGCATAATTTGCAGGAGTACATATCGTTTGTAAATAATACTTTCCAAATTTAAATTTGGCTAAACCATACAGAAACCATATAGGTCACTTGTCTCCATAATCAATCACAATTGTTACTCTAAACTTCTAATGTTTCTGTATCTGTATATGAAACAAAAGTTATTGCATCTACCTAATTTAATTTAGTAAGTTGTTTTAGTTTTATAAATATATTGATTAAACCTTTTGAAATGCAATAACAGTACAAAGGGGCTCCAAAAATGAATATTTGCATTGAGTAATCCACAAAAATGATTCTTCATTCATGAGAATGTTCTAACTTGTAACGTGAAAAGAATTTAATTGGTGAGTGCAAAATGTAATTGCTACACTATTTCTTTAAGAGGTTAAATAAGTATTTGATGAACAGGACAATCAAGATTTGCGTGAGAATGTGAGAAGGAATAAATTCGGTAGGTATATCTAGAAAAGGTACTCTAACTAGGTGTACAGCTTTTTGTGGTTGTGGAAAGGTAATATTTGTAGAAAAGTACCTTTTACACTTTTGCATATTTCAACCCTCGCATCAGAAACTTTGCATTAGGTCATTTGATTCTTTAGTAGTATCCGATAGCTCGTGTTGTTCGTGTAGAGCAATTTGTATTTGAGAGGTAAAATAGAGTAGATTTTGAATGGAGAGTGAGTATCTGAAAAGGAGAAGACAGGTGAGATTAGGCGATTTTGTTTTGATTTCTTTAAGTGACCTCCCATGCAATGCAGAATGATAATTTTGTATTGCCTGCAACTATGTACATACATAGATGTAAAATGGATCCTATTATGCAGAAAGGTAGAAAGGAAACGGACATAACTAGTAAAGAAATTGAAGAAAACGCGAATAATTCTAAGAGATCATCACATCCTTTGATACATCACTAACGAAAAATCTAGTTTTCTTTATTTCCTTATACATGCACACAATATTATACTAAATTAAAGTGAGATGGCAAGTGCATTTCCATATGCCATTCGCTACCTACTTATTTGTCTTTATAGAAATGCATTTCGTTTTCGTATTCTGCACTTAAAGAGTAATTGTGATGAGAATTCCTGCTCTGCTCAGCCCACACATAAAAAATGTGTGCATTGACTTATGAATCTGCACGCTACGTGAAGAAACAGAATTATATAAGTATCGGTCAATCACATAGCTATATTCTACTTAGAGACCTACCGACCGACATTAATGATTTAGTTACATGAGTAAAACAAGACACAAATGTTGTTAGGTAGTACTTTACATGCTACACAACTCTAACTTCCTTTTCATTTACATTTAAATATATAAACCATTTTACACTCTATGAAAGCTATACTACAAAAATGTTTGATAAGATAATGTACAATGGGGTATTGTACCACTATTACGTAATATCTAATACTATTCAAAATCTGAATATTCTAAGGGAATCGATTACAAATTAGACTCATTTGGAATTGACAATTACAATACAAAGGATTTCTCGCCCAGTTTAACAGAATTAATTAGAAAATATCGAGATAATTTAGTGATTTACAGACATAGGGGCAGCAGTATATGCAATAAACAAGCCAGACTGATGAAAATGACGTGAGAGAAGACAAGATCAAATTTAATGGGCTGAAATGGAGTAGAGACAAAGGAAGGTACGGCAATGACAGAATAAAATCAAATTCTTTTGATCTCGTTTGGTTGCTCCAAGATCTTGACTGTTGATGGTGCGTTGACTTGACAGGCGCTCTCTTCATTTTTTATTTCCTGGGTTGGTAGGAACGTGTTCCTTCTGTTTTTGGTCATGTTAGGAGATAAAGAACCCGAAATGACAAACAGGCACGATATAAGAAACAGTTATATTGTCAGTGCATTTATATAGGTACCTTCTTTTTAGTATCGGTCAATAGCACAATATTTTATGCATTGCCAACATTTATATATATTTAGATGGTGAACCTGCCCACAAGATCATATTTTATTGGACTTAGATTGTTTCAATTATCATCTGATAAATTTACTGAGAGTAACAGAGCGTAGTTCACGAATAAAAAATAAAACGAGCAGTAAAATGACTGAAGGGGAAATTTTTTCAAATAAGGCTACGAGAACTGGGTGCAGGTTATGGAAGTGAATTATGCATTAGATTTAATTCTGCTCTATAATATGATCCAATCTCTATTTTCAGATCTGATTACCTGGACTATAGACACTTCTAAATGGAGTTACGGTAGTTTATTACACATAAATATTATGTACAACTGGTTATTTTGATCTAGACCAATTTACAGTGTCAATAACTTGACTTGAAAACATTTACTATGTTCTGTCATAGCATTACTCACCTAATGCCTAAAGCGTCTGCTCTTTAGACACAAGTAATTTAATAATAATTGCACTGTCCATATACTTTCCAAGGTAGATCTACATAATAATAACCATTGACTCTTAAATTACTACTGTACCTTATGCGGAGTACATTATGCACAATATTGATATGTATTTAATGGTTGATTGCGATTTGATCGTGGGAATTAAATATGTAGGTGTAAATTAAACACACAGACGAGTTCTTAACATCTAAGCATCAATTTATCCATAATACGGCAATTAAAACCTTAATTGCTGAGTTTCTAATGACATACTACTTACTGCAGTGGATGTAATAAAGATTCAGGTACTTATATCGGGATTGAAAATGTTATCTAATGTTTCCTCTTGAATGTGCGTCGTGTGTTTAGTGTCGTTTAAGGAAGAAGAAGGATTATGCGAATTGTCTATGAGAATTGTTGCAATTAATCGCATTTTTGCAAATATCATAAAAATTATAGTTTCTGCAATGACAATTGACTTAAATTAGAGCAGAAAAACTGGGAGTCTACGAAGGTAGAAGGAAGTGTCAATTGAATGCAATTTTATAGCTCTTCTGTATATTATCTAGCAGTTCATTCAATGCATTTCAGATAATTGGATAAGGATGAGAAATTCAATAGTTTTATTGGTAAGGTAGGTAAGTTGAGCCTAAAGGGTTTACTGCATAGGATGAGCATTAATTAGTAGTTTATTGCGACATCCGGCCCTGGCGCATCCTTACGACTTTCTTACCGTCTTTTTTACCACAAATAGTTTGGTAATAATAAAGAAAAGGAAAAGTTCTATCTTCTATTCTATTATTGTGCATTCTATTAATTATTAAGTTACCAATAATCACCTTTTCCTTTATGATTCCAACTAATGAGTAGTTAAATGAATTTATTGTAGCTGCATAATATCAACATTGTATTTCTAGTGTGTGTGCACGAAATGCAATTAGTTCTGTTTAGATACCACATTAGTACTCTTGATATCTTTAACAAAGCTGTGAACTCATCCTGCCTTGTCCCACGCTAATTGCTCTTGTTGTTTCCGTAATGATTACTTATATTTAATTTATAGGAAGGAAGAGCTTCCTCTATTACAATTTTAAAGGTGTGCGTATCCTATTTTTCTTGAAAAATCAAGAAAAAATTGGACATTAGAAATCATTTCATACAAATAACTTAAGAAATTCGGACATCAGAAATATTCATGGCTTTGCTTTGAATATCACTTCATTTTACTACTAGTCCTTGTGTTACAGATCAATCTTTCGAGCAATTTATCGAACAAATTGATCTTTGCAAAAATAATCCAAAAAAATATTATAATAATGTTAGGTCTTCAATAAATATTAAATACTTTTTTCTGTACCTACATATATTGTATTTTTAGGATTGGAAAGAGTGTTACACTTTACCCGTTACGTGAAGATCCGTTACAAGAAAATCGGCACAGTCTGCGAAAACCATTCTTAAAAAACTCTGTAAATAGTATCAGGTCTAAGAATATTATCCTATAATATTTGTCATAGTTAGCCATTTAATTGCGTATGTGTCAGTCGAGTGTTGTATTATGAAATGCTATCTGGAAATGGCCTACTCTATGTAAAATAAATATAATGGCAACGTTTTACTTGCCTCGATTATTACTCTGAAAAATGGATTAATACATTATTAAGGCATAAATACGGTTTTATTTATTTCCGGTCGTATGGACTAGGGTGTTGAACTGTTGAAGTAAGTCATTTAGACAATAATGATAACAATTCTTTTGTTGTTGTGCGTAAGTATTGCATTGTCACTTGAAACGCGGAGGTGTATAAGTGCTTATTAGTTGGAAAAAGCGAAATTAGAGTTAGTGTACATACACTTATAGAATTTTTACGAAGTTGATAATAGTTAGAATAGTGTGGCTTATTCGCTAACCACAGGTAGCTTGATGAGGATAACAATTTTAATAATGCTTTACACCTTTTTATGAGTAATGTCTCTGCAGTTAGAGAGAAGAAGAAAAAGAGAGGTTCGGATTCCTCGGCAGATATTCTCATCACAGAGGAGTGGTGAGTAATTATACAGGTGGCTGTAATTTTTGAGGTTGTTAACGAGTAAATGAGTGGACATGTCAGTGTTTAAGCAGAAAAGTATCACAAAGTACCTCTGAGTGACCGTTGATAAAATACGGCACATCAACTAATCCATCATATGATAAGGAGTGTGGTTTGGTGGATTGGAGAATACCGGAAGTAAGTAATAGGATTGATAGGAAAGGCAGAGTAAAACGAAGTGAGGCAAATCATGACAAGAAGACAACGTATTGAGCATTAGACTGGATTATATCGCATAGGAGTTAATTTCATAGCTTTTGCAGCAAACTGCAAGATTAGATTATGATTGCGTGAGCCTAAGCTAATAAGTGTGTCATAATTATAATTGTAAGTAGTAGGTAGGTACGTAATAGAATCATGTCTGTACTAGAAAAGATATAGCATATAGGTACTATTAGGGGTTAGTTACCTATAGACATGATGATAATAGTATTACATACAAGTAGAAAATGCAAGTAGTAGAATAAGCAAAAGTGCAATCACGTCTACATTAAAGACTTATGAATTTTCTAGTTACCTAGTTTCCTTTCCTCGTCGTAGTTCCCCTTAGCTATGGAGTTTTTCCGCTATATCTGCATATTATGTATGTACATGTAAGTATGTAATGTACTGATAATGTATTATGTTGGCTAGACTTGTTCCTTGACTGTTCTACTAGCTTTGCTTTAGCTAAATGTAAGCCACTAGCCACACTAACTCAGCTAAATAGTAACTTTGCATGTTAACAACTCACAATGCTAGCAATAAATATATTTGCAAAAATTCTGCTGCTAAAGTGAAAACTTGCGTCTTCCACCTGTTTGGGTTGGAGGGAAAGCGACGAACCTATTCGTATATAAAGTCAACTTCCATGCCGGTTTAACATCATTCACCCTTCAGCTTCCTCCACTTCCAGTTCTAAAAGCTGCTTGCTCAGTTTGCTCTTTTTGATTGTATTTTCATTCAATTCGGGGTTTCGGACAACCACAACACAAAGCCAAGGTAAATACCAACCAAAACGTGCAGTTTACTCACCTCAGGAAACCTTTGGATATTTTCTTGTTTTCAAGTGTGATTTTCAACCTCAACTACCTACTTTATAATTTCGGAATTTTACAGTGTTTTGTTTTCGTTAATTGTTACTAGATGAATACCCGCGTGTTGCTCATTGTTGCTTTCATCGCCGTCGGCCTTGTCCTGCCAAGTTCTGGTAGCGGTTTGGCCATCCCAGCTCTTTCTGTCATCATCCCTATCGAATACGCTTTGTTCAAGTTAAAGGCTGCTGCCATTGCTGGACTTCTTTATTTGAGTCAAGGTGCGAGTTACCGTAAGTTGTATCGCGTTTATTGGAATTCAACACTAGCACGTACCATACAAAGTCAAAATCGACTCTTTTTTAAACAAAGATTTGCATGAAAATCACTTTACAAACGATTTGCATGAAAATCCCTTTTCCGCTAACGATTTGCATGAAAATCACTTTTTCCGCTAAAGATTTGCATGAAAATCATTTTTTCCTCTAAAGATTTGCATGAAAACAAAAAAGATACATTTACGTTTTTCTTTCTTTCCGAAAATTCTCTCCTATAAATATTCTTGATTTCCTTATTATTTACTTCCGTTATATTCAATATAAAATTTGGTGACTTGTGCATGAGAATGCAGTACTTGTTGAATTCCCCCAAGAAATTATTAATTAGGCCCAAAAATCATGGATTTCCTATATTGTTTGTTAATCAGATCACAACATTGATATCGGACACGGATGGCGTAGACGTCGTGATGTTTCCCAAATTGAGACCCCAGAAAAGCTTGAAATCCAAGTTACTGATGCCTCTGTCGATGATGTTTTGCAATACGATCAATTGGGATGCGGTATGCGTCTTGTCTGCGAATTGGCTGCCACCCCCGAGCCCCAACTCCTTGAAGATGAGAAACTCATGTTGAAGTTGTTCGGGTAAGCTTTAGTCAGAGTTGAAAATTAATTGCCTGATTAGCATAATGTAGGATTTAATCCTTTTTAACTGCAAGTACTTTGGTAAAGAAGGTATTAGCAGTGAGTTTCTAATCAGGCGAGACAAATAGCCTTAGACTGAAGTGACACCTGAATATAAATCTGTTAGAAGTTGAGAGAAATGCCTTTGGGCATCTTTAAAAAGTCTATATTACCTGAAACGAGCATTTAGCCCAGTCAAAACAATTAGTACCTAAGCATTTTAATAAGTTTCTTGACTCTTTGACGTGGTATTCACAAAGAGAGATAACAATTAGCCTGATTCTCACAGTAAGAGACATACGACAAGTGAAAATCACTTGACAGACAGATTTGCATACGCACAATGCAATTGTAAAATCAAATGATGTCATACCTCAGATGCACTTAGCACTCTTAAATATCTGTCAGAATTCTAGTTTTACCAGTCAGCATTTCTGTTATTGATGATTTTCTTCCGTTTTTCCAAATGAAGCATGACCACAGTATGCAAGATAAATTAATATACATAACTTGAGGTCATTAATATCTACATTAGATAATGCTGCCAGATTAGTTTTCTCGCACATAAAGGAAATGAACATTTGTAATTGATATAGTCCCAAGATCAGAAAAAAATGACCAATGGTTCGTAGATTATGTATTCAAAGGGAAAGTGACATAACATTTGCACAGTGAAGCAGAGCACGGCAAAATCATGTAATGTTAGATGAAAAGATAATTGTGCATTCAGATACGAAACCAAACAAACCACTAACCGTTATGATAGGCCAGAACAAACGACTTGTTTTACTACTTCTGTAGGTACTTTACTATACATAGTGAAATAGTGACCCATTGAAGTAGCCGAGTCAGAGTGGATTATATTCTCAGACTAATATGCTCAGATGCATTGTATTTATTTTCTCATTACATTACAAAATGTACACTCGTAAGATCATGATAGGTGATGCCAAACCAAGAGCCATAAGCTACGCAGACTTTCCATTTACCTTATAGTGAGTGGAGAAACCGGTTTTCGCACAAGTACCTTGTCTGCTCTAATAAAAAACGAGCAATTAGTCATAAATGAATGAACGATCTATCTCACATACACTACTGTATGTACATACACACACGTTTAAGATACTTTGTGTGTATTGAAGCCCCAAGTCGAACCTGGAAGCTTAATATCCCTTCCTCAACTTTCCATTTCATTTACCATCCATACCACACTCAACTACGTTTTTAGGATATGATTCTTTACGACTCTACGGTTCATGACTCTTTGAATAAACTTTGGATTGCTAATTATACTAGGCTGTAAGATAGTTGAGAGGCAATTTGCACTTTGTAGGTAGGATTTATTTGGGGGTACTTTCAGTTAAATCAGGGATTTATTCATTATTTAATAGTGTGTGAAATACAATTATTTTATTTTTTCAGTAATGACGAGAAGATCCCAGCCAACCCAAGCAAAGCTTCCCGTGCTAAGTTGTCCTACAGCTACGCTGCTCTTTTGGGAGCTGAAGCCAAGACTGTTGATGCTTGCTCTCGCGTTTATGGACGGTGCCCTTACACCGCCCAACAGGTCATGCAAACCATTAGAGCTGCTAGTGCTTAATAGTTTGCAAAAACTAATCTATTCAATATATATTATTAGCTAATTAATTGTAGACTAAATTCTCACACATGAATGAATTATCCTCCCACATCCCAATGGTTCTCAGTTCAGTTGCGAACTGTTCCCCAATAATTAATACCATACCATACCATTCCTCTACTACAGAGAAACAAAACCAAAAAACCTCTCTGCCCTTTTGTTAAATGTTACAATTCAATGTACAATATACCTTCCGTTTTATATACGAGTATGATGATATGACTTAATTGTTGCACGAATCTGCCAAAAGAAACTAAGAAACCAAACCAATGAATTGTATCCAGCTGAGTTGTCCCGAATCCCCATTTCCTTCACACCCGTTCCAGTTTGGTTCAAGTTGTATGACTGTGTGTGTGACTTGATTGTGTATTTTTAAATTGTTGTCATTAATTTTAATTAGACGAGGTTCAGGATTAGTTAAGTGTGAATGTTCCTATATTTGGATATTGAATGTATGAATTCAGAGCTTTTCCACGTGAGTGTAATTGGTTGTGTGCTGTGTGAGTGTGAATCTGTCCAGAAGTATGTACAAAGAAAAGTCCAGCCAAAATCCCTTGAGCAGGCATTTTTGTAAAATTGGCAAGATTTTTTGATTTGATTGAGATGTTATGAATGATTTGATTGATTGTTGCTCCTTTATGCAAAATGCCTTATACTACACCCTTTTTCAAATGTATGTGGTCGACTTGACTGTTGACGAACTGATTTTAATGATTTGATCCCATTTTATGAATGAAATCTCCTAAATTGCAAGCTTTCACAGGCTTCCTTACAATTACATCATCAATTTGATTTGAATTGAATTGGACTAATACCATTTTTATGAATTTTAGCACAGAATTCATATACAATTGACAAATTCAAACCTTAATGAACTAATTGACAGCTGATCCTAAGAGATGACTAAATTGGACTCAAAATTACACCGACAAAATTACTCCATTTGACAATCTAAACTAATATTTTATATATAAAAATAGTACTTTATATAAGTAATTTCCATCCTTTGATTCTAGTCAATTCTTGTAAAGAATTATTTCTATGTGCTAAACTACTTATAGAAAGGATGGTTAGGTCTAAAACTTTTGAATTGTACTATCATTGTTAATTTGACAGACTCTAAATTTTCAATTGTAATGAATGATGAAGCTTTTTCATGATTTCTCTTTAAATTGTTAAATTTTGACTGCTTGAAACACAAGGGAATGTTGCAATAAATAAACAATACGTTTATGAAACACTATTTCAAAATTCTTGACTCGTCTCACTTTATTCTTTTGTCGCTCACAATTGCAAGATTGCATTTTTATTCGTTTTCAACAAAATCCCTTTTATTGTTGTCATCATTTTGCTAACTGCTACACACCGTCGGTTGAAGCAAGACTAGCGTTGAAAGAAGGGCCTAACATGCATTTTCCTACTGAATCTTTGCTGGTGTCTGGTATTGGTGGTAATACGACGGTAACACTACTACATATCTTGCGATCCTATTGTGGGGTTGTTGCTGAATATACTTCCAGCCTTTGATTTTCTGGCGAATCGTTGAAATATACTTGTTTTGTCGTCATCTTTTTCATCTGCTCCCTTAACAATCTTGGACCACAGATTCAGATCAACACTGATCCTAAAGGTGATGTTAGTAAAATTGCGAGATTGTCGTGAGAAAGAAGACTGGGATGCTCCTTAGCATCTGTATTTTCTTGTGAAAGAATTTTCGTCAAGACTAATGGAGCTAAAACTACCAAGCCGTCTAACTGATATAGAAAAAACATCATCGATACTTGAAGCTGCTATCATTAATGTCGTTACACCTTTCAAATATAAATGGATTCGTTTTGTACATTTTTTAGATATTTTTCTTTAAAAAATATAAAAACTGGGATCTAAGAAGCATATTATTTTGTAGGGAAATGTATAAATAGAAGTTTACCTTGGTCAACTCACAATCCTTTTTTTCTTTACTGACAACATGCCTGGAATGACCACTGTGGGCGAAACAGCAAAGCAAGGGCGAAACTTTTTAAGCAAAAAAACGTTCCAATGATTTGTTATCCAATGATGGGTATAACTAATGGTAGTATAAGCTAATCTTTTTGTTACTAATACAATTTAAATTGTAAATCTAGACCAATGTATTTGTGCACATATTCCTCAATTGGTTTATTAGTGATTCCTTCAACGGCTCATTTATCAACTCTTGCAACAGTCTTGCAGAGTGAATTTCGGGAACAATATTCTTGATATTTGGAAATCTAAGATAGAGACACCTTGGAAACTCAAATGAATATAACATACCAATGCATGCATCTGTCCGAAAATCGAACTCCGAAGAACCGACCATAGAATGAGCATTTTGTCCTACATCAATAGTTGCATATCCATAAACATGCAAAATGAACGAGCATGAAAGATTTGACAGACGTTATGCTCAAAACAAAGAAATCAAGGTAGCACTACGAGGAGAAGCAATCCTGGTACAAACAAAGCGAATCCCGAAGAATGTCATTAGATCGCGTACGAATTTCAATCAAGATGGATCACACAAAGCACGACAAACCGATCAGCAAGCACTAGTGCCAACTGTAGCTCATCGAATCAGAATTTTAAAGAAAAAGCCGCATAATTATGGTTCTCAAGCTCAAGATTCGTCGTATATTGATATGCTATTTGAAACAAATGCATATAAAAGAGGAACTCAAACAACGGGTGCACAGAGAAAAAGGAAAGAGAAAAAAGAGCATTCAAAAATGGAGCAGTATAGAATATTTGAAAGCCCATTGCATCAATATCCTAGAAATGATTCAAAAGTGAGTGATGCATCAGGATTCCCACGTAGCCGTAATTATAAGGAAAACTTGAAGAATAGTAATTTAAACACAAAGAAAAATAAGCCAAATAAAATGCTTTTGTATGAAAAGAGAAAGTTGCACTCGCAAATCAAAATTGGGAAATCCGGCCATAATTTGAATACTTATTCTAGATATTCGCAAGATAAGTTTTTGCACGATCAAAAAATTAAATATGCTAGAAAAGCCAAAACGATCCCAAGCTTCTCAAAGCAAAACACTGTAACAGCATCAAATAAGGATAATTTAGGTCCTCCTCCCATGAAACGTGGTCCGAACATATTATCAAGACATAGAGCTGAAAACATTCCTGTTCGGAAAACAAACACGTTTCATCCAAAAAGAAAACGAGTTGTAAAGAAAAAATGGCACGAAAAGGAAAAGCAGCTAAGGACGATAAGAATTAAAAATGAACTTGTGTACAGTCACTCAAGCACGGAATCAGGTCGTCCTCCATTTGTTCCTCCGTCTTCGCCTTCTAAAGTTTCGAGGAAATATTTTCAGAAATCTAAAAGACCCGATTTGGCAGACGAGAACTATAAAAACGTTTATTATTCTCATTATGGACCTCCTTTGTGTGAGAAACTTAATAACTGGGTCAATGCAAAAATTCTCGAATCAAAAATTAAGAAATTGATTGTTTTCCGAGAAAAAAATAAATTATCCATGCTGTCGGATAGTGAAACTGAGAAGAACAAGTACGATGTACGATCACAGAATGGTGATGAATGGTTGGCGTATACCGCATCAGATACTTCATTTGATCAAGATATTACAGAACAAACAGAGACTGCAAGGTGTCAAGGATTTAAAGATTGTTCCTAAAGTACTTATACAATGATCGTAATTGTAGTCTTCATTATTTACAGATTGAAATCAAAGTTTCCCGAAGAAAGCTATCATCTCCATACATCATTGGATCCCTATTTCAAATCATTAAGAGTCTTCGGTCGATTACCATTCACGATTGTTAAAGGAGACCAAAATATTCAGTGCAAAGTGAGCAGGAAATCGTGCAATTACATCCTATTTTGTATTACAACAATCCTTTTGACCATAATTGGCACAGTATTTGCCTTGGAATTTATTGAGATGTACAATTCTGAGGATTCTCAGAGTGTGAATCAGTATGTAACTAAACTATTCAAATAACATTTTGTGTATTGTGTACATATTGATATATAGTCAATCTAGTGATATATATTGACTTTTTCTTCAGTGTTAACACTTTAATGTCAAAATATTTTTCTCAATTTCAGGAAAGCGGACCAACTAATTTTTGATACATATTGGGTGATCGGACTAATAAGCTTACTAAACATTCTGTACGTTGTATTGTGGAGTTACT